>JAGVSP010001694.1:0-143743 GCA_022494985.1 Micrasema minimum
AGTGTAGTATTTTCGCTTCTTACTTACTTTACAGAATAGAACAATTCGCAAAAGCAGATTTCATTCACCCATTGCTTTCGAAAAGTTTTACTGTTAAGTTAAGTTGGTGAACTTTAATAATTAAGGCGTTCGTTTTCCTAATTGTAGGTAAGCTACACGGAGAAAAATGAAATGAATAAATCATTATAGATTCCTAATCATTCTAAATAATTGTATTTACGAATAAATAACTTTCCTTCGTGATTTATTTTAGCGATACAATAACTTTGTTTAAAATTTAAGACGTTTGTGTGCTTTACGATCGATCCAGGATGAAAACGAAATTTGTTGTGTGAGTATGATATAATATATGATTTTGTATGAGTAATTTGTGCAAACACGCGAAGGCAATACTAATAGCGGCCTTCAGACCCTCGTTTCTAGGGCAGACGTTGAAAAAGATGTTGCAATTCAATGTGTACGAGTATGTAAAACGCCTCTGCCAAAATCGGCATTCTTATTCGAATTTTATTGATTTATTATCTAAAAAATCTTTCTGTAAATATGGGCACAATGAAATTTTTAGCACGCCTCTGTGCATTTAGCACAGCAAATAATGATTGATATGTCCGCCTCGTGGAGTAATGGTTAGGTGTTGGGAAATGATGCATGCTATCGTGGGTTCAATTCCCAAGTAGGTAAATATAAAATATTATTTTAATTCAGTTTCTCACAAAAAAAAACTTTATATGCGATACCTTGGACTGGAGCTGAAACGTAATTATTTTAGTACCTTATGCACCATTAGGCGCAGATGAGAGAAGTAATGATAATGATACTTTTATATGCATAATAATAATATTTGCAATTGTTTGTTTTCTTCAAAAAAGACATAAGGCACTATGTGACTTTAATAAATAATTTCTATATTTTATAATTTTGTATTAATTAAGGTACGTACAAGCTATTATGAGTTACTACTACTACTACTTTCACTTATCCGCACCCAATTGTGCATAGGGCACTGCATTAGTACACCAAATGCAATAAATCTTGAGAGTATTTTATATGAAAGCAAGATGATTAGTTTTACGCTACCAGTCCAAGGTATATCAATACATACATTTTGTGGAAACATGAAAATAAATATTTTATTTTGACCCTTATCGGGAATCGAACCCGCGACCTCATGCATGGTAGCCTAACATGCTAACCACTACACCACAATGACCACAAGACGGGCTTTAATAATCGAAAATTTTTATTTTGTTTTTTTTTTAAATATACTATCGTGGGTACGTGTCCGCCTAGTGGTTTAGCGGTAGCGCGTGGGGATGCCATGCATGAGGTCGCGGGTTCGATTCCCGATGGGGGTCAATATAAATGTGATTTTCACGTAAAAAAATTAACACGTGATACCTTGGACTGGCGCTGAAGCGTAAGACTGATCATCTTGCCTTCATGTAATATACCATCAAGACTCACTGCACTTTGTGTATCAGTTCATCGGATGCTCTTATGGGATAGTATTGTGGGTTAGTACATACACAACCATGGTGAACATTTTTTCCAATCGATTACAAACTTATTCCGTGGTTTTCCTTCTCTGCCATAAATTTATTAGTGAGTTGACTGGCACACCTAAATCGCCGCTAACGTATTTGCATTAATAAATAATTAGGTTCTTAAATCACCGATTATTATAATCAACTTTATAACTGAGGATGAATGGTTAGAATAAATTTATTTTCAAGGGAAATGATTATAGAAGGCATATTATTAAGTAACAAGTTGACGGCTGTTGTGCAATGTCGGGCCACTTAAATAATGTCGGTATGGACTTGAGGTTTGAGTATGTCAAGTGTTAGCCGAAATTACCTATAGAACCTTGGCATAGGATAATTTACACAAATTAATGTTTTTCCGTATGGATAAAATCGTCACAACTTTATACACGGTGTATTTTAATGCATTATATTTTTGGGTGGTTGGTTGGGGAGATGACATCGCACCACGAACGCATCTCAAAAATAATATTTTGCGGAAATTTGGAAAATGTGTATTTCATTTCCGGAAGAATCCAAACACCTCCGTGAGACGATGAATTCGGTTTTTTTATTATTTGTTTATTTGTCATTTTCTTTCTGCTTAAAGTTATGCAGATGCATATTTTTTTTTTCTTTTTTTTTCTTATTTTGTATTTATTTATTTTGTTATTTATATGAACCTTAGAGGCTTGCCCATCTCAAGGTTTGGAATAAATTTATATTATTATTATTTCGGTAGGTACTCTTTCATAAAAACTGGTTTTTATCTCAACATATGAAAGAGCTAGGAATACGTTTTTAAGACAGGAATAAAGCGGAAATATTCGACAGATTAGTATTAGTTAGTGTAGTATCCATGGTGTGACATGTAGTAAGCATGCGTAAGTAGTACGATTCCATCACTATATTACGTTTACTTAAACCTTATTTTTTTTTAATATGAAAGCCCTACGGGCGTTAAACTCAAATACAAATAATAAAAATATTTGTCGTTACGATCGTTCCCATACAAAATATAAACGTCTTTAGCTCGTAGAGGAGATATTGCTTTTTTTTAAATATTATGGTTTTATTGGTTAATTATCATCTAAATCATTATTCAACACAATGCATTAAAAACAATACACGTGTATAGTTATTGTCTCGGCTGACATTTTCGAAAATTAGCACGGTTTTCAAATTATATTTATTATTGTAATTGAATACAAAAATAATAATTATTTAAAATGCAGCCACTAATTAGCACGACACACCCCTTATTTAATAAGGCATAATGACGATTTTACATCACATTGTTCCATAGCTTATTACAAGAGCTTCCACTTATGCAGATTAACAAATATTGGCACTGGAAAATTAATTGCATTTGACACGACAACAGAGGAACAGTATTCAACACTTTTTACATTGCAATGCACGCGGAACATTATGTTACTAATTATTTGTTATTAAAGCGTCATTTTTATTTACTTATGTACACTTCCATTCCGACGTAAAGTAAGACTATCTACATATATAATATGAAATATGAATGCAATATTACAATCACAGTAGTTAGGTACATATATCGCACCATGAAGACTATACTGCACTATGTCCTAATTTGTCGAAAACTAACTGGGAATTCACACCGAACGCCACATAGCTGTCTAAGAAGCGTATTGCTATCTCTTTCTTCTTTTGAGATATTAAAAATACAATTTCAATGAAACAGTACGAAATAAGCGTACATTATTGCGTTTTCACAAAAGTTGACTTTTTTCAGCTAGTGCAGTTCAGAATTCATGGTGCGATATGTATTTTATTATATCTTTATAATATAAATTTACATAAGTAACGTACGTAATATTTTATCTCATTATATTGTACCTTCGATCATTAATGAGTCTGATGTTGGCGATAATGAGTGAATAACCAAGATGTAAAATAATACAATGATTTTGCCTAAACTTCTTTGTGTATTTAAACAACAACAAAAAACTCTTTTTTTATTTTAACATTTTTTAGGAGATAAACAGTCTATGATAGGCCACGTTTGGATAGGCGTTAATCAATCTTCGGTCTCTCTAATTTATAGTAAAAACACATGAAACCTTGCATTTTTCTCCGAATGCAATTTTAAATAATTTTACTAACGACAGATTTAATAAACTGATTTGTATTCAGAGAATCGCGCCTGCACGTTAGGTACAACAAATAATAATTTAATATTAGTTTTGAAAGTATTTGTTAATTTATTATGAACGCTGGACATTTTCATACGATATACAATGGCATTATATAAATATTTTTACGCCAGTTTCTAGTTAATTACAAAAATAATATCTGACACCTACGAAAACACAAAAGATAAAGCATATTAAGTATTCTCTTGCGTTATTTACTTACCTAAAATACGAAATAACAGACGAGTTTACATTATTGTATCGGAAGTAACACCTATTGGTGATTCCTAATGAAAAATATCAATACGCAGAAATGTCCATATAAATTTAAAGGTCAAGTCAAACCTGGCAAGTAAATTTAGCGCGACTAGAACTTAATAATATTCTCAAACAGCTTTATAGCTACCAATATCCAGTATTGAGTAGGTACTAACTGTTGACACAAAGTAAGTGTACGGGCAATAAAAACATAAAATCTAATCGCAAATACCCGATTCGTCTTTACAAAATCCACGGACGAAAATTATTTGATTAATTTGTTCAAAATGTTCTCATCCGGTAAAAATATTTGCACATACCTAATCATAAAACTCTCAATGCCAACTTCGGTGGAATAATACAAACGTACGCATTCAACTTTCAATATAATCAAATATTTTAAAAAATACAGTCTACTTTTTGTTGCTTGAATTTAATGATTCTTAGCGAATTTAAGAACTTACATTCCTACATTGGCTTTATCCCATGTATTTATATAATATACCATTTATTATTATGCAATTAAGTTAGTTGATTATACGCCTTAATAACAGATTAGAAGGAGGTTGCTGACTTTGTTTCTTTTGGCTTCTACAAGATTAATACGTATTTTATTTTATTTTTCTTAACTGCAACGATTACTTTGGCATGTAAACAACGACAATTATCTTACTAGTACCAAAGTATTCAGAATATCTTCTAATCCGTCCTTTATACGTACCTACAGGTAGATAACTATTTCTTAATACTGAATTCAAATCAATCCCCGACGAATAAATAACGTTTCGGGGAAATTGAGGTAACTTATATTTAATGTAATAATGGTAATGCTCCTTGCGTGATGTGATTCCACTGGCATTGCACTGGTTACATAAATTTACTAATAATATTCACACATAGGGGGAATTTAGGCAGACGGAGTTGATAAAAATTTTAAACCAAGTTTACTTATTATACTTACATAAAAGTTATTTATTGAGAAAAATAGTTTTCGCTTTCTAAAATTGCACAGTTAACTGTTAAAAGCAGATTTGGGAGAAGCTCATTTTATAATTAATTATTAGGTATATCCCTTCTCATTTATGCACCCTTTCTAATACGAGTAGGTATACTACATAATATTAATGTAATTTCGAATGATCAACTTTTACTTTGGTCGGCGATTGCAATCAAGATTCTGCAGAGTTATATTTTATCGATAAAAACACACATTTATTTTCATTTACTGTGAAAGATAAAATAAAAAGTGCATAAATTTTTGGATAGGCTGCATATAGTAAAACAATGTTAGCGAATGTTTCCAACCAGTGCAGTAGTAGAAAATTTTATCCAAAAAAGTTATCAAATTTTACAACGATTTCGTTTTTATCCAACACATAAGGTAAAGTCTGTAGAAACTTGTTTGTAAGCGCAGCAAGATTAGGTACTTACTCTCAATCAAGTTCGATTAAATTCGCAGTTACCCACATATTGTCGGAATGTGGTAAATTCTTTGATTCGATTAAATGATTAAATTCACGATTTAGCATTTAATTATTCCCGTATCTTGCACAAAACCGCGCAAACTAGATTTAATATGTATCCCCTAGTTACATTTTCGCAGTAATAAGAAAATTAAACTCATAATAGGCTATTATTAATTGCGCTGTGTACCTACCAGTATTGCACCGTCTGTCATTATAATAATTATTATTGACATACATATTAGCCCGCAATTACAAAAGAATCATAAATATTGCACCTGACCGATAATAGTAATACGAGTCAAAAATTAAAGTTTATGGAGAAAAGTTCTTAAATACATGTATGTTTTATCAGCAAAATTATTGGAATTTTTAAAAGCCTCTTAAAGAAAGCACATTTTTTTATAATATTTTTCTTACACGTTTAATGAAAACAATTTAAACACAAATTACGTTCTTTTATTTGTCTGTTAAATCTAAATATAACATGCATGGTTTAACCATTATTCCATATCCTCTTCCTTTGTGGAGCATATCGACTGCACGAATTGCCTTAACATCTTGAACATTGAAAACCAGATTGTGAAAGGTGGACAAATTTTTGTTACTTCCTCTCATTTTGTATGATACCGATAAAAAAAATTCTAGGGATTTTGAACTCCCGACTAAATGGTGGATAAGGAACGAAGATTCGTCAATTACTAGTATTTATAATTTGTGGATTCGTCCTCAAAAGCTTATGCTAGCGCCCAGAGGCCATGAAAAAGTAACAAGCGTGGTCATTGCTAAAACGCTAAATATAATTGTATTTAAATGTAGATAAGTACTAAGTACAATGCGCAAAATATGCGTAAAGTACTTGTTAGATGATGTGTACCACACATCTACATGTAAATGTACATTACCGCCCTTGAAAGACGTCCTAATGAATGCAAATGACTATTCTTGACCACAAACGACAAATCCTCGTTGAAAATCGGTAAATTTACGTTGCAGGAAAGCACCTTTGTACTTTTTATGATTTTTGTACGTACAACACTACCGCATAAACTGATCGGAAATCTGTCTTGTCAGACAATACACTGTAGCTAGAGATACAGCGATTAAAATTGTGGCTCATTTATATTCTTTGAACAACTTGTAGAATCTTTTTTTTGTGCATTTTTAGACAATATTTACTATTTCTTCAAGTTATTAACGACGACACAAATATCCGATTACCTACTTCTAATTTAGTCCCTTTTTACGCATTTTATTTCAATTTCCTTAAAAAATCTTTCTGCTGGCTGATTTTGAATGCGATATTGCGGCAAACACAACCAATACACCTAAAATCAAAATTTTGTTAACAAATTGAAGTACCTATTTGTATGAAAATTTGCTTGCAACTTAAGTTGTCTATTAACGAGTCCACATTGTCTGCAAAAATAGTATTATACTTTATTTCAAAATACATATTAAATTTAAGTCATATTAGAAATTGAGGAAATCGGGGACTACGATTGCACGCGAATGCGCATCTCCTTAAAGATATACTTACACAAATCACGTAAAAACAACGGTAGAAAATATTTGATGTAAAAATATGTAAATAGTATCAATAAATGCTCAGAGTTACGGTGTTCAGACATGACACGGCATAAATTATAAACAGATAATTACAGTCGTCTTCCAATCCCGGATGTACACACTGAAACTGGACATGTTGGACATTATGGATTCGCGGATAGAATAAACTGGAAGCCATTATTGTCTGTCAATAACATCAACATGACTCGGATTTTCAATATTAAAGGTAGGTATACAGTTATGCTATAGTGACTCACTTGCAAGGACTATAAAGGTGTAAGGAATAGCTCACAAAAGCGTGAAGAGGAAGAGGTATAATGCTACGTTCCGATAGCAACAGTTTTTACAATAATTAAAACATATTGCTTTGATTGGTTGGGGATTTATCAGTTTCTGGTAAAAGCTGTTACAAACCATGGGTATAAAGTAATCTAAAATATATCTCCTTCAACGACATGCGGTGCAATTGGAGCGCTTTTTTGGTATCTTTTTTTATTATTTCTGTTAGTAGATAAAGTGTAAACCTTTTTTTAATACCTAACAATTTTCGTGATTTTCCATAAAAAATTAAAAAATGTTCCGATTTTATACAGGCACGTAGATATACAATACTTCTTTTTCGTCCTTGGTGGTAAAGTGTTTAACTAATTCTGTTTTTGCGGATACCATTTCTTTGCATTTACATAATTTATTGATCTTACTAATTATTTTATAATCCTCAAACTATAGCTCGTTCTTTTAGTAAGAATTTAGGCAGCCAAGTAGGTAATCATTTGTATTCATCTAAAGAAACGTGAAATCGAAATATTTTTTGTTGTTGTCATTACTAAAAATAACAACTTTAGTAATGTGTTATGGTTAAAATTATTATGGAAAAAACAATTAGGTACCTACCTACAATAACACCCGCACGGGACTACGTGTATGTCCCGTCCCAATTAATTATTCTTATAATAATACTAGGAAACTATTATAACAAGAAATTAATTATTACATTTATTTTATTATTCCTAAAAGACATATGCTTATAAGTTATCCTACACCTAAAAAAAGATGCTACAATTTACGAGATAAATTGGACGGTTTGGGTCAGTTTTATCACCAGGGTGTGATAGTAGCCAGTAGCGTAACGTCACTCCCTATTAAAATATTAATCTTATCACACGAAACGTGCTGAGTAAACGATAAGGATAACAAACCTTGCATATTTCTGGTACCTACAGACCTACGTAATAAATAGTATACTTAGGCAATAGGTAATTATGTTGCTATTTAAAATAACCATGCATATATTTATGCAAAGATTTAGGGATTATCATTTACATCTCATCGATTAAATTTTTAAGAAGAAAATATATTTTTTTAAAAGATTATTAATTACCTAGGTCTGATTGGATGAATATTGAATGATTGGTTGGGTATCATAATTCATTATTATTATTTCCTATTACAAATCCAGATACAAAATTGCTCGCACTTGCAGACGAGTGGACGATTGGAGGCAGAATAGTAAAAAAAAGACTCACAAATTCGAAATTAATATTTTTAATTTGATTCAATGTTTTTAATGTGGAATTTCGTATTCATGATTTTTAATAATAATTAGGTATCTACTGTAGATATTGATTCACTATAGCAGAGTTTCAGAAATTAATTCGTGTGATTCAACATAATATCGAGCAATTTTATTCAAATTTTCATTGCCTTCAAAATAATATTGTAGGTACGATCAGTGCAAAAATGTGAAAATAAAGTTTGCGCATTTACAATGTAGGTAGGTACTTAGATATATTTATTATTTTTACGTTTAGAAAAAGTACGTGGTGACTTGTGCTTGTAACTATTCGAGCTGCGCAGCACGTGGTGCCCCTTTGCACTACCCGCCCCCCCCTTTCCGTCTCCCGCCGCCCACTCACTTTTTGTCCACCGATTGACCGCGCCGGTTGTGAGCGCCGCGAGTTCTGGCGGTAAAGCCGGTAACCGCCGTACCGCCATTGCAATTTTCGTACTCGCTGACTCGCTCTCGTTGGCGGAATGGTCACAGCGAGGGTTTTATGTAATATACCAAATGAAGTGTAACATCGAACGATATCTATGTTATAATTCCGGAACCGCATAAACTAAGATAACATATTCATAATCATGGGATTTACTAGTTTTTATAACCGTAAGTTAACTTTTGTTCGTAGGTGCTACAATTTTCATTTGTTTACGGCGAAATTCGCGCGTAACTAATGGGCGGATTCGAGTATTTCACCCGTTTTTTGACAGAAAACCATTAGGATGCTCTAAATTAAGGCAGGTCAATGCTTAATCCCGTCATTTTTTGTGAGATTTTGAATCTTTGAGCGAAATCCTGTGACTGAAATGACTCCCGAAATTGTGACAGCCGGTGACAGATGATACTCACCGCGAGAAATTATCTATATTGATATGAGGGTCAATGCTCATCTTTATTCCTCTTATAACCGCGCGAAGTCACGAGATATCAGTTATGTCATATCTCTAGTTCCGAATTATATTTCTAAGTGGCTTTTCTCATTTTTCCAGAATCCTCCACCATGGCCTTATTACTGAGATACATCGATGATATGCACAACATTATGAATAAACACGGTGGTAAGTATGACATAATCGCTACTATTTATTCCTTTTTATTTGTATTGTCTACCTGACATGTGAGATAAACTTTATCTTTATTGCACACTATTTTATTATTGTCAGGTTTGTTTTTTATTTTAATTTCCAAATAATCTAGTGTTTATTTAGCTTTAATCAAAAAACATAATTAATATGATTATTCAATGATTGGTTAGTGTTGTAGGGCTGAATATTTTTGTGCAATTTTATGTTCTCTATTTGGTGACTGACAAAAAATGGAACAACTATGTTTTCGGAGCAATTTTTTAAATTTATTAAACACCTTGTAAAATGATCAGTTTCACGATGCTTAATATCACACTTTGAATACAGTAATAATATCACACTTTGAATACAGCAATAATCACAATATTTGAATTGAGTGTTCAGTACCTACTAGGCGTAACACCCCTTTTTTAAGTTTTTTAAAACAAGGACAGCTATTCAAAATTAGAATAACAATTAGAAACTAGTTAAAAAGTTTTGATTTACGAATGGAGGCCGGCCCGTTCTATTATTTAAAAAAAACGCTAAGTAATTTACTGAAAAAAATATTTATACGCACATTTTTAGTATCTTAGATTAGAAATGTGTGTCATCAGAGTGTGTGAAAATGATAATTATTTTTAAGCAGGTACCTTGATCTATAATCTACACTGTTATCAATGTTGTCTTTTTTGTCTTAGTTTTGAGTAGGTACGATAAGAGATAGGTCATATCTGGTTTTACTTTTTATTAGTAAATTTAATTAATAAAACATAATAGACTTCTTGCAATACTTTCTTAATTAAAGAATCTGTTCTATATTTGAATACAATAATAGTAAAAAATAAATTATTTAAAAAAATTAAGTCTTTAATTATTTTAATTTTCTAAGTATTTGTCCGCCTTGTGGTGTAGTGGATAGTGCGTTTCGCTACCATCCATGAGTTCGCGGGTTCGATTCCCGATGGAGTAAATATGAAATATTTATTTGAATGTAATATTCACATAAAAATATTTTATATGTGATAGCACTGACGCGTAAGACTTGTCATCTTGCCTTCAATAAACAAATGTTAAAAATTCACTGCACTTAGTGTACCATTGGGTATGGATAAGGGAAAGTAGTAGTAGATATTTGTTAGTGGTTTTCTCTTTGATTATAACGTCGGAATATGTAATAACGGAGTTATCAAAAAACCTGCATAATAATTGTCACCAATACAAACATAATATTATTTGCATATATTCAGACATAATCTGTAATACTAGTATTTTGCTTTTGTATGACGAATAAGAAGTTGTGAATTCACAGCTTTTGTTCACAGTGAATTAGTCCTAAACAACTTGTGCATTAGTGTAATAAAGGGTACACTTTTATTTAACAAATAATTCTTTAAAAATAATATATTTATCGTGTATACTTGCGGATTAGTAGGTACCTACAGCAAAAGTACCTACTTACCCCACACACATTTTTTTTTAAAAATTCATTTACGTTCCGTTTTTAAATTTTGATTTTCTTTTATTTTCCCTCCATTGTAAACTGTTTTTTCACTATTCGATAAACTTTGGATATTGCAAGAGTCGACACTATTAGTACTATAATTATGTATACAGCCCAACGTCACTCTAATTGCTGTGTTAAAATTTCAGATCCACGTACAAATGACTGGTTCTTGATGAGTTCACCCTTGCCCACATTAGCCCTTTGTCTGACCTATGTATACTTAGTCAAGGTGAGTACCTACATTACATTTTTTCAGTGCCCTATGAGTATAAGTTGACCTACTGTAATATGTATTTTTATAATTGGCGTTTACTCAAGTTTTTCAATTTTATAAAAGTTAGTATAGCAACCAAATTCATCTGAGTTCATGGAGCAAAAAAACAAACCATCCCTTTCTTCAAATTACTGGATTACCTCAGTTTTAAAATTAAACAAATTTTCATAAATAAAAAAAAAATCTTGTATTCGGTGCTTTTATTGGAGATCATAGATATTAAAAAATCTCCAAATATGTGTGGTATCCTAAATACATAATTTGCAATGAAATTGACAAATGCATCATAACTAAACCATCTGAAAATCAGCTGACTTAAGATATTATTTATGTAATATTCATCTTATTTTATGTTACGCCATATTTGTATGTCTATCAGTCAGCACTGATTAAAATGTTTGTTCATATCTCAATGCATAGCCAAAATTGAATGCTAATTAGTTGGGCTATAAGAATGATATAATAATAGAGTTCATAATATAACATATTATATTGTACACATTCATATTGACGACGATGTGTCTCTATTTGTTTACTAACAATACTTGTAAATATTGTTAACTCAACTTGGTTTATGAGAAGAATAAAAGCCAACTCAAGCCAAAACCAATCGGCCCCAGAATAATGGAAAATAGAAAACCGATGCAGCTCAAAAATACGCTTATTTTTTATAATTTATTCCAAGTAATTTTTAGTGCTTGGTTGTTTTACGAAGTAAGTAATATTTCATCTTTCATACTCAATTTATTAAAAAGTAATTAGTTTTTAGTCTTCAAATTTATTATGAATGCAATGCCAGTATGGATCTGTACGTTTTTCTGGTTAATTTTTTTTTATTTTTTATATCTAACTTTAGTATTTTTTAAAATAGATAATACTTGATTGAATGGTAGACCATTTTCATTGTATTGTTATTGAATATATTTTTTAAATCAGACTTAAATTTGTAGCATACAGCTATACACTACAAAATATTTTAGAATTTCTTCATTTAACCTTTGGGGGGGGGGGGGTATAGCCATACTATCTAGTAAGAATCAACATAATATGGTGATGATAAAGAACTGTTTTTATTTTTAGTTAAAAAGAGAAAATAATTTTACTGCTGTAATTACTTCATTTAAAATTTCTGACTAACAAAAACATTGAGAAAACCTTACTTTGAATATTTCCCTTATATAAATTATTTGGGGTTTGATAATTCTTTTTTAAAATTGTATTTTTTATTTTAGTTTGAGATAAATTTATTGTGCCAGTATCAATCGTGGTTAAATTTCACTTCCTTATTGTGTGGAACCACTATGGTTGGATTAACATAAAATAATGTGCAATTCATATTTATAACTTTTACACTTTTTAACCAAACTGATTTGAAACACAAACATTCCAAATTACTATTAAGAATCAGAAGGGTAGGCAGTAGGCAACTTTTTGCATTTTCTCATTTAGCTGGTATTTTATCCCATATTATTATGTGAACTATTTAATTATCTTTATTTCAGTGTAACAAATGGTATGATTTATTTTAAATATGTATAGGGTACAGGTATTTTCTTCACCCAGGGATGAACTTCAAGAGTAGCTGCCAGAATTTTCTTCCCTCCTGATATATGGTTTACGCCGTTATATTTTATTATGAATTAATTTATTGTGGAAGAAATAGTCAAAGCTGTATGTATAGTTATCAATGCTCTTCACACAGCATAGAATGCAAAGCTATATTTTGTTAAGAAAAAGGATATAATGATTTGAAGTGTTGCAAATGTTGACTGTTTCTTTCACCGTGAACAAGTTTCGGGAGTCGTGCCACTTCCGGAGTGTTTGGTTCAATAGTGTCACTGCGGTTGTTTAATGTGCACTGCCCACTTTCTGTTTGTCCAGTGTTTAATGGGGGGCTGGTGGCGTGAATACAGTTTCACTTGCCAACCCGTGGACAATAGCAACTCTCCGAGCGCCACCCGCGTAAGTCCCCGACTTGTCCCTTCTCTGTACCGCGGCCCGTAGCTCTCTGTGTACGGGCCGCATACTTCAACGCAGGTCTTCTCCTTGGGGGGGGTTGTGTCATCATAATAATCATCATTGTAAATATACCACTGTAGTTAGTACACACATTCTATCACCCATCGTATTCATAACCTTAATGTTGTAAATATTCTGGATATGTGTTTATTGTAAATACTCGAGCAGAGCCCGAGACGTATACTTCTCCATGTATAAAGTTCTCTATCCCAATGTATTAATCTAACATCCGCAATGGAAAATCTTTACAATTTACGCTTAACCGGGAAAGTTGCTACAAATAAATTCCAAATAATTATAGTTTACTAATTTTTAAATCTGTTCCTATTTTAAAACGACAGATTTTCTCCGATAATGCTCTACTTAAAAATTATTTATTTATTTTCAAATATAATACTATTTTTTATAGGAAAATGGCGTATGTATAAAAACTGTAGTACACTGTAGACTCTCTATCGGCTGGGCTAATAAAGAGAATATATTAGTCAACATTTTGATTTATAAATGGTATTTTGGTGCCCACACAACAATTATAATGTTCCCAACTTTAAGGAATTAATCTACCCATCCATATTTACTTTTTAGAACTTAAACCTTGCGCATGACCCTTTTTCCAAATAATAAAGTCAAAAATTTTCCCTTCTAAATATTAAAATTATCTTTTCCATAAGTTGTAGGTTTGTATATGATTACGTAATATTACATTTGTACACCTTATGTTTATGTATATAAAGCAGGGATATGTGAATGTTTATGTATACAATATATGGACAGGTAGAGAAGGATGCGGCACAGTCAGCATTGAAGAGAGCTGGATACTGAAGGTTGGCAAGAATGAAAGAATTCAGTTGTGGGGTATTTTACCATTGTTTCAGTTGTCCATGTCCGGCTGGATCACCGGTCGCTACAGTCTGCGATGTCAGCCTGTTGACTACACCAATCATCCAGAAACTATAAGGGTGATTCCATCATTCATACACGGATATGTTACCCTATTTACTCGCCTTGTTTTCCCATCTCTCTTCTCTCTCTATTTATGTCCTACCGATTCTGCTCTTTCTTTATATCTATACAACACTGACCACAGATCACCACACAACTTTACTTATACTCTATTTAAGATGGGAAATATAGGAAGTAAATATGGTACTAACATTTGGAACATGTAGTTAGTGGGCTATAGGGTTAATCTTGTGTCATTTTTATGAATTCGGTTTTCAAAAGTTATGTAAATACTTGGTTTAAATATATAGTAAATAATTCTAATCCTAATCTGTTCTATGTATAAAGTGATAATAAAATTTTAATAAATTGTTTGAAAGTACCATAAAATTTAAAAACAATAATAAAAATATGTAATTTTCTTCATAAATGTCTACTGTCAAAATTTGCCACAGACTTTATCAGTAGCAAAAATTGGCATATGTTTGTAGATATGATGAATCTGCAGTCAGGTACATGCAGTCAATCAAAACATTTGTAAATATTGTGTAGTTTTTTTTACTTGGCTTTGATATTTTTGCTTGTAGGGTAGGGTGCCCCTAAAGTGCAAACTTTGAAAAATCGTGGACATTTAATTTCATAACATGTCTTAAGCTTTGATTACTTACTAAATAGTTAATCAAACTCAATCTTCCAAAGTAACGAACGATAGTCAGATACAGAAACATTTCGACCCCTCCTACGTATAATATCGTAAGCCACAAAATGCGATTTTACAAGGGGAGCAATCAAAGATATTTTCGTTTTTCTTCCTGCGTATTTTGTCGTAAAGCTTCACATAATAGTCTACTTTGTAAAAAAATATGCGTTAGTTTGAGATATTATGACAAAGTACGTTCCAATTTTTTTTTATTAATGGCGAAATATTTGTTTGTTTCCTACTACTTTCCCTTATCTGCACCCAATGGTGCATAGGGCACTGCATTGGTACACAAACCGCGGTGTATCTTGATCATTTTATTACATGAAGGTAGGATGATCAGTCTTACGCTTTAGTGCCAGTCCAAGGTATCACACATGAAATATTAATATGAAAATCACACCCCCTACGGGAATCGAACTCGCAACCTCATGCACGGTAGCCAACCACTATGCTACGAGACGGACGAAAGATATAATTAAATACAAGCTACAAACCAAAAACTCAACATGGCTTAAAATATAATATGTAGGAGGGGTCGATTTGTGTGTTGTGATTTACATTCAATATATACGAGTAACGAGTATGTATCTCCAAGGACATAATATTTGTGAATTTTTGCCTTTGTCACCATATTGATACACTATCCTAAATTGATGCACTATTTTATTCATTTTTACAATTGTTTAATAAAATATTTAGCTAAAAAAATTATTGCTTATTATTGCGCTCAGCAAAATTCTTGCAATGGTTTCAGCATAGAAAATATTATCACCAACTAATTCTAATTCTGTGTGAAATACTATTTCTACAAAATCGTTTCTTAATTCCTTTTTCAAATACCATCTAAAATCATTGTAAATATGCATCCAAAATTTTTGAAAAGTAAATTTTTAAGTGTTTTTTTGAACATTTGAGCACTTTACCCTACTACGTACCCTAAAACATTGTAAATTGTAACATATTAATTTTATGTTTTCCTTAGTTCATTTACTTTTTTACTATCACAATGCATCTTGACTGCTAATGATTGCACATAACATTAAAATTTTATGATTTAAAAGATTTAATAAGTAAATTATCATTTGAATTTTTCAATAGTGATCTAAAACGCAGACAGACATTGAATATCTATAACAGAATCTTCAATTTTAAAAGCATTATTTAAATATATCATGATAATCTAATACATATATTTTTTGGGTACATGTTGATATACAATTTTAGGAAATGACTATTGATCATACAAGCAATATCACAAAAATTCAAAAGCGATTTTTCTAAAGCCTGGGTGTTTGTGATGGTATTCCCTTCTGTTATTGGGCCTCTTGGCTATTGAGGTGGTCAAATAAATCAAATGAAGGTTTATGGTTTTCAACACAAGCAGACATAATAAATCAATAATCATTCTTGTCAAATAAATTTTTGAATTGACCACATGAGAGAGGCCTAGACTCAAGTTTTATTGTTCGGGAAACTACGAGTTTTTCAAAATGACTTAATGTTTTATGCATATAATTCACAGATGCCATAATAAATCACATAATATCGTCCGCTTGCAGTGTAAACCTGCTATCCACAGTAGGCGACCAATATTGGAGTAAACAACTTCTTTTGCAGAATGAAGTTCAGTAAAAAAAGGGTTTGACGAAGACTTACCAGAGTTGAGAAGTTGCCCCGACAAATAAAATTTACGTAAATGTATGATTGATAAAGACATCCTGTGATCTTGTGTCTTATCCATTTTATGGTGCATTAATATAGAATACTTATATCACATAAACAGATTTCAATTCACTAAAGGAGTTTTTATCATTATTATTTGTGTGACTTTGTATAAAAAATAGTTTTGACTTAATAGTACTTTGTTCTATAAAAATATATTATATGCTGCCTTCGATCTATACTGTCTGTAAATAATAAATATAATAAAACATTTAACACACTCAATTTAATTAACCCTTTGAACTCCCTTGGTGGGAGCCAATATTAACATTTCGCACCACGAATATTATACTGCACTATGTCTTAATTGCCACATTTCTGTCCAAGAAACATGTTTCTATCTCTTTTCTATGTTGAGAAAAATCCAATTGCAATTGATTTTTCAACAATATGCAAAATGTAAAATTTTCCCCTTACCATAAACAATGTTTTAATGTCTATAAAACAACTTATAAAAATGTCTACAAAACAACTTTTTAAAATAAAAAAAAGGAATTAGTTGATTTTTTTGTAGATTTCTTTCCGAATGGCTTCAATTATTAGAGTTCAAACGGTTTAATGCTGTGGCTGAAGGAATAACAGAATGAGTTTAAAAAATCTAGTTTTTTAGTTTATTTTGAAAAAAGACAAACGACATGTAATTTTTTTTGAAACTTTTGGCAAGGACTAAAAGATTATGTGTACTTATTCCATATGAGATTATTTTTTTAACTTTAAGTTGGTAAGGAACAATGAAATTAGTCGAAACTTGTTTCAATGTTCCTTTCCGCTTTTGTCCATTTAGTCCTACGAACTTCACACCAAAACCAAAGGCAAAGGGCTTTAGTTGCCGAATCATGTCACCCGTAAATTTTGTTTTGGCTCTACTAAAAATCTGCATTTTTCGACTTATTCCGTTGTTCCTTTCACCCACAGAATGCATTACATTATCATTGTTAGCATTTGATTACTCACAGCCCATGTGTAATACATAACTATTTACCTAAATTAATTTGTTATACATCTAAAATGGCCATAGAACACGCACTTCAGGTCTCTAGTGCACGCTAGGCCTTATACATAATACACCATGTTATTTTTATGGACAGTTCTTTCATAAAATTAATAAAAATCACTTAGATAAGTTTGAATGCCGATTGTGATATTTCAACCGCCATCAAAGAATGAAAGGAAACATATCAATATAATATCTCGAGTGTTAATATTAGTTTTATTATTCATTGAGTTTTATCAAAACTCAAAACATATCTTGTAATTTTACGATGAATATTACTACTTACTTGTATCACCTATTGATTTTTTTACTTTACATACATCATAATTAGACATCGGATTATAATATGCACTGCACTTTCAAAATGCCAAATATGCACAGTAAAACGCCAAAATATGAAAAAAAAACATTTTTAAATGTCGATACCCCGCTAAGTTTACTGTTGGATATCTTATTTTGGCCATTTTTAATTACGAATGAACTTGAATATTTGTATTTATTTTAACGAAGTCATATCCTGAAAAATTTGCAATTTAAACGTAGCACACATCGTTTTTCGTATATTTTTTTTATTGTAAAAACAATAATGGTTTACATTCGAACACAAAAAATTACAATTTAAGTATATTTTTTGAAACAGTATGTCGCAATATATTTTCCAAATTTTCGATTTGGAGTTTGTGTTGTTTGTCATTTAAATGTATAGGTAAAAAATGACCTCTCCACGTCTACCAATGTAGTGACATTGGAGCAGAATTTAAAATCTGATTGCATATTAGCTGTGATTTCCTCGGGAATGTTTTCATCTGTACTGTTGATATAGGCATATATTTTCTTCATAGCTTTGAGACCTGGATTTTTCAAGAGAAATGCGAGAGAAGTTATTTCTTATAGCGTCAGAAAATGTGTATTTGATTTCGATTGAAGTGCACAAAGCAAGGTTTCTTGTTTTAAGCATTTTAATGATTTTTTGAAAAACACTAAAATGTGTTGTAATTACTGCTGTTATTTTCCTAATTAAAGGGTCTGCGAATGAAATATGCACCATAAACGGAAACAAACGAAAAAGCATATTATATGCATTTGCATACGCAATAATCCGATGTCTTATCATAATTTAATAAAACTTACATCAAATATTTTATTCCTAAGTAAATTATAACTTCTAACACTACCTACTATAATAACTCTTAAGAAATTGGGTCCTGTATCAGTGAAACGTAAACCATTTTTTACCAAAACAGTATTTTTTTACCTGTGTACAAAATTGAATACTACAGTTTATGAACAACAATCAACACATTTACATTTAATAATGAAATATGTATTGTATTTTGTTTCCACAAAGAATTCTGTGCTTGTAATAAAAAGACGATATACAAAATATATATTGTAGTACATATAACGCACACTGTCTTTGTGGAAACAGAATGAAGCATGATGGTGTGGTGCATGATATGCAGCTTGTATGGTTTGCTTATTTCATAATTCCCCTGTATTACGTTATGACTTACACAATGCATGCCCGATCGACTGGCACTCCACACCTGCAGCTAATAGTTGTGCCCTTATTACAGATAACTTCATACAAGCTTCTCACTACATGTTATACTTACATTACAACAAAATCCATCACTCATTTTCACATTCCCCGTTTTGACCATTTTACAATGTTTGTTCCCCTGACCATTTTAAAAAAAGTCATGAAAAGCTGATCCAAGTAATATAATGATGATTTTTTTAAACCCAATTTTTATTTATTATCCAGATGTAAATTTATATTAGATGTTGCTTATAATATTTAAGTAAATTGTTGATGTTCTGCTGATTACATCAGCATGGTTTAAAAATCAGCTTTGGTTGTTACAGTAAAAAAAATGTTTCTTTTTTCATTTGTGTTTCTTGTCAAAAACTTTATTAATCATGCTTTTCATCGCCATGTTAATTTGGTCATGTTTACACTATTAAAATTAGAGATGCAATGGATATGTACTTCTTATGTATATGGTATATGCAGGCATATGTTGTCAGATATTATCTGAACAGGCATACGCTAGATATTTGGTATAGGCATGCCTTATTGCTATCTTATTGTATCTTTGGAAACCTTATGTATAGTCCAATTAGATATTTGGGTAAGGACCATGCCATACATAGTTACACCACTAGGATTTCAAAAATATCGATGGCCTATCGATTAAAAATTCAAATGTATTTATAGTGATACTATATCCTCCTTAATTTTACTTTGCAAATTATTGTATTGAAAAATAACGCAACATTTTCAGAATGAAAAATAACAACACAAATCTGGAATTTTACCCATGACGAGATTAAATCAATTTTTATATCTCAACAAGAATGAAGAAGCTTTTTCCAATCTCGGGAATATGGGTATTCAAGCGTTAACAGGGCTCATAGCAGAGTTTTTCTGTCTCTGTTGGAATATCAATAATATTGAATTTAATAACTGCCTATTGCGGAGAGCACGCGCCCAGGCATTTACCATATTTTATATCTGATGGTCATAGGCCGAAGTAATCTGTTGCATCTCGAATAAAAATAATAATCCCTTTTTGTTTTTTAAATTTATAACATTAAAATTAAATGCTATTTGGAAACCTATTGATTTAAAAAAACACAAGGTAAGAGCTAGAAGCATTAATTAAAGCCCTCGTCAATTTTTGTTCCAATGAAGTCAGTCTTTCAAAATTCTTATGTGAATACTTGAAACACAATTATTTCTATATTTACGTTCAGATGGCCATACAGCTCATGAAGAGCTTTAGCCTCCTCGACGATGAAATTCCAATATTTGGAATGAATATTAGAAACATTTATAATAATAAAATGACGCTATGTAAATTAGCCTGTAATTATGCACTGAGTACTCAAAAAAATATTTAGAACCAAATAATATCTTTATTTTTCTTAAACATTTTCTGTACCTAGTATTGCATGTATGACACTGCTTTGCATTGGTATGTACGAAAAGATTGGCTTTCTAGCACTGTTTAGTTTTCTGTATTTTGAAATAACATAACTATATCAAAGTACTAAAATCATTGACATTCTTGGTGTTTCAATTACTTTTTCAGCATTTTTTTGTGAATTCACTTTTAAATTAATGAAAAATATAACAGATATTATTTTTAAAAAGAAATGCTATTAAAACAATTTCAATCTATTTCTCAATATTAGGTATGTGTGTGCGTTTATGTGTTTAGTGTTTTTACAAGCTTTTGTGTTACATAATATAATTTTGTTTGAGAGTAATGAATATATCCTCAAATATTCCAGATGGTGCATGCATGCTGGTGGTATTACTTCTCCAAATTCACAGAATTCATGGATACGGTAAGCATATCAGATATTATATTACAGATACCTTCTTCAGTGAATTACAATTTTTTTGAATAAATTTTCAAAAACTGAAATTCCTTGCTAAGAATATAATTTTTTGTTTCAAGATATTTTTCGTCCTGAGAAAGAAGAATTCTCACGTATCTACACTGCACGTGATCCACCATGGCTGCATGCCCATGTCTGTCTGGTTCGGGGTGAAGTTCACTCCCGGGGGACACAGCACCTTCTTCGGTCTACTTAACACCTTCGTCCACATTGTCATGTACACCTACTACTTACTCGCTGCCTTCGGCCCACGATTCCAGAAATACCTCTGGTGGAAGAAATACCTTACTGCGCTTCAAATGGTACCTATTACATATCTTATATGCTTAAAAGTGGTTTTGAAATCCTGACGAATATGCCTAATGGTCTGATTTATTTGTAGCTCCAATTCGTGGCTATTATGGTCCACGCTTTCCAACTGCTGTTCATCGACTGCAACTACCCACGAGCATTTGTCTGGTGGATCGGTATGCACGCTGTCATGTTCTTCTTCCTCTTCAACGAGTTCTACAAGCAGTCGTACGTGAAGGCGGGAAGAAAGGTACGTACGGCATGTAGGGTATTACGCGTGGACGTGAAGGTTCCCAGAGTGGAGGCTAACTGAATGTTCTTGCAGGTCAAGGCAGACAAAGAGAAGAGCAAACCCAGCTCTAACGGAGTGGTGCAGGAGAACGGGAAGCCATACTCCAACGGGGTGATGAATGGCTTCTCCAACGGAGTGCACTCGGGAACGAAAGCTTCCGACTACTATGTGACAGCGTCGGACTTACAAATGCGCAAATCACACGCGGCCGGTAACTGATGTAGGATCACGTACCCGCCTCTTGTATATACCTTAATATTTTCAGTTCTACTTGTTACAAATGCCTCTATTATCATAGAATGGGTTGTGAATAGTAAAAAGTGCTGATGAACTCTCCACGTAGGTTAATAATAAGTAATATTGTTCTACATATGACGAGTATTATGTAAGTGTATTGATATGGGTATATCTCTTACCATGTGTACAGGTCAGCGCAGATTATGTAAAGACAATATTTGGATTGCGAATAATCTACAACTTGTGATTTTTTATAATCTATATTAAAATTTCTTCAACCGAAATGTAAGTACTGTTAGCGTACTAAAGTGACAATAGTTTTGTCACCATTATTATCTTTTAAGTGGGGAATTTTATGTTGTACATACTGTACTGTACTTTACTGTCATGCTTAGGTAAAAGTCAGCAGATTTGTTTTATATTTTTAAAGATATTATTTTACTACATATTTTAATTCTGTTACTCTTTTCTTCCCAGTTTCTTTGCTGTAATTTAATATGAAGGAGTTTTTAAGAGAACTGATATTTTAATAGAAAAACTAACTTTTCATAACACCTTTTACCTAAGTGCGACAATACGCAGAACATCAATTTCAAAAAATCCAATAATAAATTATGTTGTAAATGGTATATATTTTTCTTATTTGAAAATGTCAGCATTGTTTAAGGAATATTATTTGTAGGTAATTATGATCAATTGAACTGTGTTCTTAAATTGTGTGTAAGAACAGTGTAGTATGTGATGTGTTACCAGCCTGTGCTGTGATTTCCTTACCCATTGTGTGGGTTATGGGTGGTTCAAGCCAGTGTATTCTCACTTCCTGATACGGCCACTTCACTTCCACAATGCCTAATATTAGACACAACACAATCTTCCGTTTTATCCACTTTGTCGGATATCTTTAAATAACTAGACTTGATATAATAATTGCTAGATAAAGCCAGTATATTATCTGTACATGTGAATAAATCAGAAGCAATGATTGCATCAACATGAAATTTATTCCCTTTTTGAGCTCAAGTAATTTATTATAATGTGATGTCAAATATTAAGTGATCATAATTTCGTCAAAAGAGTAGTTGGTCAATGTTCCTGGAATGTGACAATATTATGTTTATAATTTATTAAGTTATTTGACATCAGTTGATTTAAGTTAGTTAGTTTATGGAATATTGTGGGTTTATTACATTGCAACTAAAATGTCGCTTTATTTAGTTTGGTGTATTTATATTTTGTCATGTTGTACATAGGCTTTAGTTATTGTTGTCCAGTTCAAGTCTTCCTCGACTATAAACATTTGGCCCGTAATAACAATCTTTCCTTACATTTAGTGCAGAGAGAATACTAAATAATTATAATTATACCTTGCAACATTAGTCGTACTTATTACATTGCAGGCTGAACTTGCTTTTATAGAAAATTGAAGGACAGAATAATTTGAAAAGTGAAATTTATTGTTAATGCCAAAGATGGTGGAAACCTAATCATATTACAATTTGATTAAATCGATAAACAGCAATCACTTCTCATCTTAAATGGTAATATTTACTATCATATAACAAATTGTGTATTCTTGGTGTTGAAAAATCTCTATTGCCGCAAGCTATTTATAGGCATTTAAACAAAATTACTTCTTTAGAGTGTTAATATTATTTTTAAATAACAGTTAAAGACAATCACTTCTATTTTAAATTTTAAAAAATTGTACAAGGTTTTGTGTATCGCATACAAGTCAATTTGACCCCAGTTACGTACCACCGTTTATTTGTATGCTGTTATCACTGCTATTACATTCAAGACAAACATTATTTACATAAATGTTTAGAAATAATTATATATTTCCTATGTCAATCTTACTTTTCTCCAGTCATATCCATACGTACTAAATGGTTTGCAAATGTTTGTATATTAGTATAAATTGTACAATGCATACATATTCAATTAATGATCATGTTTTTATTTATTGTATAAAAAATTGTGACTACTAAATTGTCAAGATTTCAAGTTTTCATTTTTTATGTGGAAATTTTAAAATCAAAGCTTTACTTTTCATTTTTATGTGTGCGTTGCTTACTCTTTTTGCCAGAGATTGTGGTCATTTTATTGGTACGAGTTAATAATATAATTTTTAGTAAAATCTTTGTATTTCTGTAAATAATAAAGTAAAATGTCTTCAATGCAATAAATTTTAATGTTGTTATGAGACATTGCTTATTTAATAAAGTTTTTATGAAACATTGCTTATTTATCTAAACATATTTACGTGAGATTAATGAAGTCAATTTTCTTCTTGAAATTAGTTAAATGACAGTGATTTTTTTTAAATAAATTTGTGATCTGCATATTTTTACCTTTCAAAATGGCAATATTAATTTAATAATCATTAAAACATTTTACTAATTATTTACTTTGGTGTAATAAGTCACTCTACCATTCCATGAAGTGACTTGTAAGTGTTCCAATGTCTTTTTGTAACATAATTTTTAAATATATTATACATAGGTGCATAATATTTTATTTGTGTTAAACAAATAATAAATGTTCGATTTTTGCTATTTTTAAGAAATTATTATTTGATTTATGCGTTTGTGCATTTAATGCATTATTTTTATGAAAAATTTACAAATAATATAAAAATATATTTTATATAGTAATTTCATAGTCAATGTATTTGTCATTTTATCGATTCATAATATTATTTATGATCACCCATTAATCTGTGGTCAGGTGATTTTGCCAAAAAAATAATTAAGGGCAGCTTGCAAAGCAAACACCATGAAATGTTAATTCTGTCGTAACATGACATTCTGGTGTTCAATAATATTTTATTTCGGTGCTCACTAAGGAGTATGGAACCTGTGCAATTCATTTTTATACATTCATTACTTGCCCTTATGAAGGCACTGTCAGTGTATGTTTATACATTCATTACTTGCCCTTATGAAGGCACTGTCAGTGTATGTTTATACATTCATTACTTTTATGAAGGCACTGTCAGTGTATGTTTATACATTCATTACGTGCCCTTATGAAGGCACTGTCAGTGTATGTTTATACATTCATTACTTGCCTTTATGAAGGCACTATCAGTGTATGTTTATATTTGATTCATTTTAGTTATTTATATCAAGCCATGTTTTTTTACTTAAATAAACGGGTTAAAAATATGTGTTTTTTTCTTTCACAAGAGCCGTGCCAAAGCTGGAAAAAATCTTGTTTTGCTTTATACTATACTTATAACATAGGACAATATAAGCATCGCACATAAAATGTGGCCGCAAATTGGGGTTTTTATATTTTTATGGAAAAGTAAGATAATCAAATATCAACTGTTAATTTCCTAGAATTTGATAAGCTTTTTAATTACTAATTATTTGTATTTTGCTGTCACCTTTAGTTATCCTGATAATTAAAAAAATGAGGACTTCCCGTTATTTTTTTCCAATATAATTCATAACTCTTTTTAAAATCAGTAACGCATTTCCCAAAATATTTTTATGGCTTGACATCCAAATTCAGAACACCATTTTTTTCTTACGCTAGCTTACGGTGGAACCTTAATATCTATTCTAGTATTTACATAAGCAAGCGGACTTCGATGTCTCTTTCCCCTTATCTCTCCAGAAAGGTTAACTGCAGCGTAGACCGCTATTTACATATCGACGCCTCCTACGTATAATATCGTAACCCACAAAATGCGATTTTACAGGAGGAGCATTTGAAAATATTTTCGTTCGTATGCGTTGGTTATAGATACAACAAAATACGCCCCAAAAAAGCCCTTATTATTGGCGCAAAATATTTTTTTTTGTTTTGGTAGAATTAAAGATATAGTTAAATACAGACGAAATCCACCAAAAACTCAAAATCGACGATTTGTGGGTTACGATATTATATGTAGGAGGCGTCGATATAAAATGAATGTTTTTGTGCCTATGGGAGTGCAAATGAATTTCACATTTAAAAAAAAACAATGGGTTTTGTTCATTTATAATTATTATTTTCATTGCATGTTTTAATGAATTTTCTAAAACACAATATTTTACAAAACTTTTTTTAGATAAAATTAATTAAATATAATATAACACTTTTCAACAAAAATGTATTCATAATTAAAAAACATTTAACATTATGATGAAAGACGTTATTTTATTGTTTATGAATATGTAATACTTATTCATCGTACAATGTATGAAATGGCTCGAATTATTAATTTCTAGTAATGGTTCTGCAAATATTGTTAATTTTATAATTATTTTAGAACCCACCAGAAGCCGACCAATTCCTTAAACTAATGTAGTTTTTCAATATAAAAATATATTAAATTTGATTTAAGATATTTTCCACGAGATAGGGTGCAACGATTTAAACAATTCTCTACGAGAAACCAAACTTTTATGTTTAGAGACTACTAACTATTCACGACTAGTAGAAATAAATATACATTATTATATTACTACATATAATAGCACTGGAATTTGGTTGCATGTTCCATCTAAAATAAAATATTTTTTTGCCAAATGATTTAAAAACTATTATTATTGTAACAAGTCACGATATTGGTATGAAGGTTTTCCCCAAGATCAAGTATTGTCAGTTTATAGAAAATATTCTGTGTTATAACTAAATGCATAATAATTATAGACGCAAATATCACTGCTTAGCTTTTCTAAGTATGCACAGTAGGAGCACAGTAACTGGTGTTTATATAGATAGAAGATTCAAGAAGCTCAACAGGAATAAACACTAAATACACAATATTCCAATATCATGCTCTAAAATAAACCAGATTAAGTATTGGGACAAAACATTAAGCATTTAACTTTATTTGTTTTTAGAAAGCTCAGTTTTTAGAATTAGTAGAGCCAGTCACACTCGTTCCAAGAGCGGACTGAAGAATTTCCTGCCTGAAAATATCCTCGTACTTTCTATTAGCACTATTATGCACTTCATGAGCAGAATAAAGAAGTTTTAAGGCTCTAATGTGCATACGTAAACGTGCTTGCTACGCGCCATACTAACAGAATCTTAGTGCAGTATTGAGTACTTTCTAGTTAATTTATGGCAGTAACTATTTGAACTGAGTTAGTAGTGAGAAATTATTGTTACATTTGTGTACAGGTATTTAAATTTCTACATAACATTTTAAAATTATATTGTATTTATATTAAATTGTTGAAATACCTTCAGCAAAACATAAATTAAAGGTATGAGAACTTTCTTAGATACAACTATTTTGGAAATATTAAAAATCCAAATATCCACAGCACAGGTACATGGAACGTGTTTTCAAATAATTTATCTCTGATTTTCTCCAAATATTTACAAATTACATCATAAATACAATATAATGTCTAATAAAAAGAATACAACTGAAATAAGGAAAAATTTAGATTCACAAAATATTCAGTAAGTAGAAACAAAATGTATTATTAAGTTTTTCTGGAATTCAATGTAATATAATTTGTTATCATCGCATTGCAAAATGCTTAGTACATAGATAGCATTTATTAACAGTGAATAAAATAGTTTTATTATATTTCTTACACACTATAGACTATGTCAGTTGGTAAAATCACATTCAGTTCAATGAGTCACCAAGAACCACTTCTGAAGTAGCCTTCAAATATTTCATTGTGGATAATGAAGGTAATTGTCCACAAAAATTTCATATTTCTGTACATTATAAGGTTGCAAGTTGTAAGGAATACAAAATCAATGCTTTATTGAAATATAATACAACAATCATTGTTCAAAGATAAACGTTTTCAAGTGTTAGGTCTATATTGGAAATACAATAACAACAAACACACGCTCATCATATTGCTTCTTTTTTAAATGAAAATGATTTATTTGCGGTATTCACTTTAATTGCGAGACAACTATTGGTCAATTTCAAAATTTGAATGTACCAATACCAACGTCTTATGCCTCTCAACTAAAAACACCAAAAATATGTAGGTAATTTAATTTAAATGGCTCATACCAGGTATTGAACTTACAAAGATGATATATGTGTTACATTGCTAAGTAGAATTTACAAAGAAAATTTAAAACCGTTAGTACTTAAAATAGCAAATATTAATTAGAAAAAAAATACAAATAATATTTGAGACTAGTAATTTAAGTTAATAATGAAATGAAGGAATCCAGAAGACGAGGAGGAATGGAAATAAAAGGAGAGGAATAATGATCACGACAACTTGCAAGTTGGGAACTTCTTACTGGACATACAGGATATGGGCTTCTTCCACCTTCTCTTCCCGCTCTGGTGGGCCGCCTGGGAACCATTCCCCGTCTTGTTGCTGGGCGGCGGCTTTTCTTCTGCTTGGCTCTCTGTGTACCTCCTCTCATCTGTAAAGGACACAACTAGATACACATGTGCGTTCATTCTACATGTACACGAGTTCCACCTGTACATTTCCAAAGCAACTATGGTGATACAGGACTAATCAAAATCACCCTTAGTGTGTTCGGTGATATTTCAAATGGAGTTACTAATAAACTACAAATTATTACATTTCTATAACCTCGTCAATCAAGAGATCAATGTATTCATTTGCAGAACAGAATCAAGAAAGCTTGGTAAAATTAAAAGAGTTATTCACATTTATAAATAGACATCGGATTATATGCACTTTCAAAATGCCTAAATATGCACTATAAAAAATTCAATACATTAGAAACCGGTATAGAAAAATACGATTTAAGTATAGTTTTTGTAACAGTAGGTACGTCATAATATGTTTTCTAAATTTTCCATTAGGAATTTGTGTTTTTTGATGCTTGATCTTTTAAGCCGAAAATGACCTCTCTACATCTACCGATGTGACGACAACATTTTTAATTTGATGCCATATGCGTAGCTGTGATCTGTAATTCCCTCAGGCAAGTTTTCATCTGTACTGTTGATGTACTGCTGATGTTGAGAACTGCTCCTAACTTATTTCTTATAGTGTCAGAAAATGTGTTTGGAAGTGAACATTCAACTATTTTTTCTATGATTTCAATTGAAGTGCATAAAGTAAGGTTTTTGTCTCCAGCATTTTTAAGATTTTTAGTAAAACACTAAAATGTGTTAATTACTGCTGTTCTTTTTCTTAATTAAAGGATCTGCAAATGAAATATGCAATGACGGCGTAAAAGGCATATTATATCGACGGTTAAAGGAAAAAGTTACCAAGGGACATAATATAAGCAAAGAAAAATGATTCTTACCTAGATAATGGTATATCGCTTGGTATCATTTTTCGTTTTTTTACATTTTCCTTTCCACCGTTGACATATAACTCGATGTCTAGTTATAAATTATGCATTTTTGGAACATTTCAAATTTAATAATTTGTTAAAAAGTAATCAGAATTAAAGGAAATGTTATACATATAAACTAAAAAATTCACTCCAAAACCAAAATATTATATTAAGGAGCACACATCATTTTTAGTGCTGTAAAAAGAGTTATGTATTCTTGTTAAATACTTGTGTATAGAATAATTTATATGTATGTACATATTAGTTTAGCAAACAATAAAGTGTGAATGTAAATATTAAAGGAGAATAGGTCTGCCACCGATAGCTTCGGTATAACACGTCTCACACGCAAATTAAAATATTTGTTTGTAACAAGATCAAACTTATGATTTTTGACGAATATTTTTTAAAATAATAAAGTACTATATGGCCTAGCGCCCTAGCAGACTTCTCTACAAATTTAATATTGTTGCCGTTTTTCATATTAGTCGTGTGAAATGTCAATAAACTCACAAAATTGTTACTGCAATCATCTTGTTCAAAGAAATCTGTGCTTTACAAGAAACCTACATACAACAGCTCGAAAAAAATTATTCATTCAGGATTTTTACTATGATTTCCAACATAGTTAAATAATAGTAGTGCTAAAAAATAAATATTCAGCAACATTTTTTAACATGATTTGACTACAAACTTTCCTTATTTAACGACTAGATGAGTGTATTTTGAAAATGAAAACCTTTTTTTTGTAAAATGAAAAACCAACAAAGTGCTCAAAATAACCTAAGCAGTCACTGAAATGGAACCTAACCATACATCAAGAAGAACTCACAGAATTACAAAATAATGCCTAAAAAGGCATAATTTTATTGACCTGTGTTTGATTTAGATTTGATATTGACGGTGGAAAGGAAAAAGTTACTAAGCACCATAATATATGCAAAGGTGACAATAATTAATACCTTTGCACATATTATGTCGCTTAGTAACTTTTTCCTTCCCACTGTCGATATATTTTTTTATACCGATTTTAAATATTGTGTTGATGAATTACACTGACTCTATTAGAGGTTAGCCTATCACATAAATTATATAAGTAGATTATTTAGCTGTAAAAAGAAAAGGGGAAGACCAAGCTTAGTTTGTAAAGTTCTCAAAAACAAACCTAACTTGCTTTGTATACTCTGGTACAAATGTTGATCATGCTCCTTGAAAACGTTTCTGAAATTATAGGAAAACTAACCATGGGTGAATGTTGATCATGCTCCTTGAAAACGTTTCTGAAATTATAGGAAAACTAACCATGGGTGAATGTTGATCATGCTCCTTGAAAACGTTTCTGAAATTATAGGAAAACTAACCATGGGTGAATGTTGATCATGCTCCTTGAAAACGTTTCTAAAATTATAGGAAAACTAACCATGGGTGAATGTTGATCATGCTCCTTGAAAACGTTTCTGAAATTATAGGAAAACTAACCATGGGTGAATGTTGATCGTGCTCCTTGAAAATGTTTCTGAAATTATAGGAAAACTAACCATGGGTGAATGTTGATCATGCTCCTTGAAAACGTTTCTGAAATTATAGGAAAACTAACCATGGGTGAATGAGCTACGTAAACCACTGTACTTACCAGATAATGGACATGTGAATAAACATTACACTTTCATGTAATAGTAGATAATTTCATATAATTGCAGATAAAGGAAGGAGTGGACATATATCCGCTTCGAGATATATATCCGAAGATATGGATGTGTCCGGAGTTACCCATGCCTAAATTAAATCTATCAGTACAAAAAAAATTCCAAGGTAATTTTTTTGCTTGGTTTTGAGAATATTTACAAAAGTTTTATTATTTATACTGTCAATTTTTATTAATAAATCACAATGTATGCAGGTTTAAAAAAATCAAGCATCATGATGTTAAGAATTTTAATTTTAAATTTAGAACTCAAAGAGTAAAGCAAATATTGGCTTCCTGTAGTCTGTAGTGTGACAAAACGATGAACTTGGATAAGTAAAAAGGTTAAAATCAGAATTACAAAAGGAGACAAAGTACTAGTGATAGGAGCATTGAGGGAAATACTGATTTCTGTATGTATGACGAACCTTGATCTGTTACATTACAAGTAGGAATAATTCATATTCAATATAGCCTTTACTATTGATAGGTAATGAACACATCAGATTAAATATAAAAGATAACTAGATAATATGATATAATATTCTGGTTTTGTGAGGTAAAATAGGTCATGAATTATGCTTATAATATTTATTATGTGTTGTTTTATGCATTTTTACAATCAATTCGTAATTGCAGTACCTTTTTTTATCATTCAGAAAAAGCGTTTTTTTAAAAACTATCCGTTACAAGTTACATAAATGCAAACAATATTATAAATATAGTAAAAAAATAGTAGGAAAGAATCTCAGATAGGTACTAACACTTAAATAGTAATATAATATTGTAGTGCTAATTAACAATACTTTTACAATTTTTGTAGACATCGCAGTATATGCAGAATCTCCATGTCCAAATCACTGGATGATTGATGTGATCCAACTTTACAGGTAGAAGTATTTTCACTACTATAGTACTAACCAATTAATAAGGTGAATTTTATACTTAAGTCAACAAATAATTACAGTAACTATGATTAAAATGTTAGTGTTTGAAAAGGCTCACCATTAATGTCATGCTCAGTGTAGTAACAATCTTCATTAGTTCTATCGTCGTAGTGGTAGTCCATGAGGTAAGGCAGCACAGTCATACGATGTAACACATCTCCGGCCAACGCTGGTATATCAATCCACTTCTCTCCAGCCAACGCTGGCTTCTTTTGTAACCAACTGAAATTTAATTTTACATTAATGTCATCATGCATTGATTTTACAATCCGATTACGATTTTGGTAATATACTAAAAGTAAGATCATAAGGACTAAATGGGTTAGAGAATAGTTTAAATAATAGCCCTGTTTGAAGTTTTCTTTTATGCAGTAAAGATACTTGGTAATCTGAAAAAACTTAGGTCCACGGCAGGGATTACTAATATATTATCTACATGAAGATATGTACAAGTTGGTACGAGATCACACCTCGATTGCTGTTCGCTGCTGGGATACTTGAGATTCGAGATATTGATTGAGATAGGTCGAGATGTAATGTCCACTTACGGATGCCGCCTTATTTGAGGAATGGTGAATCGTTGTTGCGGATCCCGCTGTAACATTCCGGTTAACAGGCTGACCAGGGGCTCCCCTAGCTCAGGAGGGACACTAAATTCCGCTCGCCCGATGCTCTCAAACAACCGGTAGATGTTATCCCCTTCGAAAGGGTACTCGCCGGTGGTGATATTGTACCTGCAATCATTCGGGTCTTATCTTCAATTTAATAAGACGATAAACAACACAAAAATATGCAAAGCAAGACAAGAATAGCAAGAAAACTCTAAATTTTGACATCGTATTAATGGGCTAATTTATACCAAAAAAAAGCATTTGTTTTCAGTATGAAGTTCAGTGTCGTAGAAACTCACAGTGTGACCCCGCTGCTCCAGATGTCCACCTTGAATCCCGCGAAGGTCTCGGCTCCGTTGGCTATCTCTGGCGGCTGGAAGGCCGGCGAGCCCTGCCCCGTGTGGCACACGTCTCCCGGAGAAAACATATCCAGCGCCTGGGAACATCATCATAACTGGGATTTTCAATTTTCACACAATATTACTTATTCCTTTCAAAGCATTATGTTGTAATGGGTGATCGAGGAGATGATAAATAACTAATAAAACTATCTCCGAGCTAGAGGCATTTACATTTAGTAACGGAAAATACGTTTCGATAAATTTGGCGTTGAAATTATACTACTTACGCATGCTTACATACATACTAGTACAAATAATGTTGAAATAAATGACCTTGTAGAAGTCAAATTTTTTCAATTAAAATTTGCTATAATTTTGCTGTATTCTTGTTACATATCTTTAACCGCCTTCTTTCAATAGAATGCATTCTAAATAATAAACTTGTATACTAACCAAACTCCAATACTATTGATAAGGCGAAACATTAAAAAATACAATAGGATGAAAAATTACTTCTTCTGAATGATTCATCCATATTTTAAATAATACGTAGTTTGCAATTTATAACTTCAATCACAACAGTTAAATTAAATAAATTTATATTTAACATCCAGGCACAGTCGCATCATATATTTTTTGAAAGGCCGAGAAAGACATGGTATGATCAAGTAAAACAAGTGCTTGAAAGTGGGCATGTAAGAAGTCAGAATAATCGATGTGCGTGCATGAGAAGATGTATGAATGTGGAGGAAGCAAGAGAAGTATGCCAGGACAGAGTGGTGTGGCGTTCTATCCTCTCTGCCTACCCCTTCGGGGAAATGGCGTGACGGTTAGTAAGTTAGTTAGTTATATTTAACATTTTAGAAATATCATTCACAATGTGTATATTATGTATTATTTATTTATTTTAAATTTAATGTTCAATCATTAAATTATTACATAATAATGTCTTCATAATAATCTTCCAACCAACCCTTAAAATAAAAAATATGTAAGTATGTACAAAATAAATTTTGAAGTATGTGTCTAGTGTCTCGTGTCTAGTAATTATCTCTAGTAATCATAGTCACATTATTTAAGGGTAGAATTGAGCAAAAAATATTTTTTATGACAATATAAAAAACTAATAGTAAAAATATAATAAATAATAGTGGTTAAGTTAGGTACTACTAGCTTCAAGATAAGGTCATCCACAAGGTTGTCACTGGACTACCAGGCATCGGAGGCAAGCAAGCTGAGAACTGAAGCATGCTAATTCAAGGGCGATCTTACATACAAAGTAGAAAAGTGATTTGTTTTAATAGCCTATAGAATATCGCTGGTCCAGAAGAAAAGCGACACAACTCAACACTAGACCATAACCACACACAAGAGCATATGGCTCGTGACAGAGCACCTTATTACAATTTTGGTAAAACATCCCACTCTTCTAATTCAAAATCCATCAACCCATTTGCAAATAAATTATTTAGAAAAAAATGTGTTAAATAATTTTCCTCCAAAAGAGAGAGAAGTTTCATCCCCACAATTCTATAAACTTGTAATGAGATATTTGCTGAATTCTATAAACTTGTAATGTGATATTTGCTGAGCCTACTGTAAATCAATTTGAGTAAAAATAAAAAAGAATTAAGATGTATTTTAAAAAGTTTTAATTTCTGATTTGTAAATATTTGTGGCTGCTATATTTTTGGCAGCTGAATACCGATGGGTTAATACAGGGTATAACAAAACTCGATGTACAAGCGGGAAACCAGTGAATCTACAAAATATTTGGAGTCGATTTTGCAGTATAAATTTTTTAGATTTGACCCTTAGTTTTTGAGAAAATTGAGTATTATTTGCAAATTGTTATCAAATATCACGTATTTAGTCAAATTAATACTATCCATAAAGAAAACCATAAAAAAATAAAAGAGAGAGCTATGTGATCACAATATTGATGTAGGAATGCACTTGAAACACAACCGGAAAAATAATACTTATTCTCATCCATCACCTAATTTATAAAATTCTCAATTACAAGCAAAACGTCTCCCAGATCTCTTGAACCAAATTTTAATCATACCGACTGTTGTCAAATAGTTAGTCTCAATAGTGAGTGTATACTTTGTGTTTAGAGTTGCAGTTTATTGGGATTGTATTATTTCTAAGTGATTTTATTTCTAAGATGGATTGTTGATAATTCAAGTGTAATTTTGTTACCTCTGCTACTCCAAAATCTGATATTTTGAGAGTGTGATCCAAAGTTAAAAGCAAGTTCCCCGGCTTGATATCTTTATGGACAACTCCCTGACTATGAAGATATTCCAGCCCGTCCACGAGTTGGTGGAAGTAGGAGTGAGCTTGATGCTGTGGAAACCTCTTCTGTGGAGCTGATTCCAGCATATCCTACAACAGCAATACACATCTTGTAGCATTTTTAACATATTGATAATACTCACGGCAGACTCATTATTTAGGTCTATCAAGGAGTTACAAGGTCGCAGATTCAAGTTGCTATAAATAAAATATTGTTACAAACGCAGAGAAAGGCATGGTGAGGGGCAAAATAGAAAAGAAAGGCATGTTAAGGGAGATGGAACCGCTGTGGATAACTTCAGAAAGCAGTATGTAAAGGTGTGAGAGAATACTAGGACCGGGTGGAAACGACAGTCAGAGCAAGTGTTAGTGGACACCTTGAGACTGGCCATGCCGCTCCGGACGACCAGAATTGACTACTTAACTCTTTATACTGTAGATATTCAGGTTGAATTTGAATGGGCTTACCTGTAAAACGCCTACACAATATTCCATAATTAGGTACATTTTTTGTTTTTCCTCATTATACAACACATCCACTAATTCAATAACGTTTTTATGTTTTAAAATCTTTAATAGTTGTATTTCTCTCTGAACATTTTGTTCCCCATTTGGTATTCGGCGTAATTTTTTCTTCTTTAATATTTTGACAGCTCTTCTACAAAGTGTTTCTGAATCTAGCATTTCCTTTACTTTTCCATAAGAACCTTCACCGAGCATATCACCCATTACATACTTTCCTACTAATTTACATCTTTTCTTTTTATTCTGATATATAATTTCAGCGCTATCAACTCTATGAAAAAACAGATTAGTCGGATCTAAGTTGACATCCAATTGGTCAATTTGTTCATCATTCAGCCAACTAACGCCATTAATTTCGAGTGTTTCGTCGTAATTAAGATTATCTTCACTCTCTTGAGCAATCTCTAAATTAGATTCCTCGCGTTCAAAGTCTTCACACTTCGACACATTTTCGCTGCTATTCTTTTACACATCCTTGGGTCCATTATCCCTCATCTATCTTCGAAAAAGAGTACAATCTGATACATTTATGTAAATGTAAAATTTGCTTGTCATAAAACCTGCTTGGCAAAGCGAATTTTGTGATTATGACATTACAAACACTTTATTTCTAAAAATGCACAGTTAGTTTGATAATTTTTGTAAAAACACAAACGAATTCTAGCAAAAATTTCGCTCAAAACAACCTCAAAACTGGAAGATCAATTTATTTATTCTATTTTTCTTTATTTCTTGGCAATTTTAATTTCGTAGTTCTTGCATTTTTTATCTATGGAAAAATAACGTCGTTTCTAGTTTTAGTTTATGGCAGACACTGGAGATGGCCAAAGCTTTGGCTTCGGCTTCAAACATGCATTCGGCCCAAAATAAACTTTCAAATATTTGGTATAAATAAGTCCACCTTTACTTTGTCTTCGGCTTTCTTTTTTTTTCAATTTATCTTCCTTTGGGAGAGTCCAACGCCTTGCAGGTAACCCGCTTGCACAGCGCGCGGGTGTAAACTGTGCGCCTCTAGATTTATCTTAGAGTATAATGTTTTCTGCGTAATCTGTAGGTACATGACGTTTCTGTGAAAACACGAAAATAAAAATGTAAATAATATTTTACAACATGGAATGAATCAAACAGTTATTATGGCCCATGTACAACTTTTGTAAACAAATCATAAACCAATGGTAACTAAAACTTAAAGTGTAAACTTACTCACTTTGATAAACACTAACAAAAGTATCAAATTATTCACCTTTCAATTATTTAACTATCGGAAGCGCTTGACGGAATATCCCAAAAAAGTTACAAGTTTTAACGTACTTATAAGTCTAGAGTCTAAACGTCTAGTGTGTTAAGTCGCAATGTACACTTTGTGCATGTCGCCTTATAGAAAGATAATGACCACATTGGTACATAATTAATGTTACGACAGTGCACATCAATTAATGTTCACATAGGTGCTGCGACCACGACACTAACTTACTGTGATAACTTTTACAAATTTTCATATTATTGTGACCAGACACAATGAGGGCACATATCATACCGCGATACTACATATTTACTGAAAATGCTATATGAGAGGAACTTAATAAGTGTTTACGATATTGATACACTTTACTGAAAATGCTTTTTGGATAATTTACGTTGGTACTTACTAAAATTTACCCCTCAAAATATTAGCGACTAAGAATAATTGGACGACCAGGACGCCGAAAACCTGATGCCTTGTAAAATAGGCAAGCATGGGGCTCTCGGGAGGCATAATACATAGTATATGGCCTAGCCAGCCGAAATGCCTTCGCCGGATGACAGTAGATACGGATGCGTGGGGACCTGGCGGCCGATCGCTTGGCCTGGTGGCAGTTTGTGGAGTCCATATGCTCCACATAAGGAGCGGATATGGTATGATGATGATGATGAAAAACAATAGGGCCTTTTTATTTACTATTATTATACATATCTAATTTAAAAGAATTTATTGTCTTTGAATTTTGATTAATATAATTTTATAATGTTGGCAGCATCGAATGTCATAATCGACATAATCTGTGGTTTGTGGTTTGTCATTTCTCGATTTAAATCGATTTCTATGGCAAAGGTCGTGTGCGCTTGCTAGGGAAATTAAACATGTTAAATCATTTTACACCAATTTCAATTTATGCTGCTGTAACTGTTTTATGCTGTTGGTTGAAAAAAGTGTCAAAAACTAATATACTTAAGTTCTCACCCTCTTGATTGTGATTTTTTGTAGTGATACCCAATTTAGTTAATTTATACGTTTTGTGTTCCGTCTTGTTCATCAATCATGCTAAAAGGAAAAAGAAAAGGAAAGCACGGTAAGTCAGTATTTTTAGTGTAAATAATGTGATGTATATTTAATTAGTTCATTCTTCATTTGACATAAATAATCATTAATTGTACACACGTCTAAGTAATATAATAATATATTACGCCATGCTTTTCGAATAGGTTTTAAAAATTTTAATATACAATATTGGTAACTTCAGTATTTATCTGGGGATTAAATTATTTTCCTATCAGCAGCTCTATTTAAAATATCACGTTAGTAGCGTGTGTCATTTCCTAAGTGAACGGCCTTGTCTGTCTTCAAGGTTATTTAGATCTGCCATTGTGCCCATATGGTCACTATGTCACGTCATGAGAATTATAATATTATTACCTGTTCGTCTAGATCTAGAATAATGATGTACATATTTTTTTTGCGTATATAATAATATCGTCATTGTCGACAGGCATGGAATAAATAGTGCTATTCTTAGTACCTACATTGGTACTATTTATTATCTGGAATATTTCGGATAAGATGTATTATTATCTTTTTCTATACCTTTGCATGTACAAAAAACCTTTTAAAAAATTCCTTGGATAGTTATTTAAAAAAAATAAGGCATTTGAATTTTCCAATTTTGGAAAATGAAACATTTTAGCTAAATTTAATAACTGAAATTAACAGCTAGTTCATGGAAGATATCCTAATCTTCATTTATTCATGTGGGTTGCGAACTATCCCCAACTTGGGTTATTGCCATATTCTTTCCAAATACCTTTCATACAATGAGTGCAAATCATTACATCTAGTTTACTTATTTATTTCTGGATGATTTTTAAAGCGCTATTTTTGCGAGAAATCGCCTCAAGAGCGCTGTATCGCCTTAAGAGTTATGATTTACCCTATTAAGAAATTAAATACTGTAATGTTTCTCACTAATATTTGAGTATAAAAAAGTATTTTTAAATATAATAAATATTATGTCACTTGGTGGTGACATTTTCCTTTCCACATATTTGGTCGCTTGTTAACTTTTTCCTTTCCACCCTTGATACAATTTTTAAGGTATATTTTATGTATGAATAACGATTTGAAATGTAATTCTAGCAATAAATAAACACCATAAGTCAATATAATTGCTTCGGTGGGGTTGAATTAATTTTCGGTTTATTAATTTGTATTACTCCTGGCTATATAGAACATTTTATAATGATGTATTATTACCTTATTTTTATATCTTCTTTTATACAGAAAGGCTAGTATTTCCTCAGGTAATGATATTTTACCTGAAAGATCAATGATAATGGAAGCACAATAAAACTGTCTTGCCCCCACTGTTTAATTCATTTTCTCTGGAATATAAACATACTTCAGCAAAATTAGCTAATTATCATTTGAGTTCTTAATAAATAAGTTATATTATTGATAAACAATAATGTTTACTTATCAATTTATATTACTTCATAGGTTTTATCTTTTATGTGGTGTTATCTTATACCAGGAATTTATGTTGGGAACAAGGTTAATTATGTAATAAGGTTATCTGAACTCTGAGCTTACTTGATAAAAACATGGATCTTTAACTTTTTTATTGACCATGTACTACTCTGTGTAAAAAGTATTGGGAATATGTCAATAAAAAGACCCGTGTAAGACCGGTCGTTCTAATTTTTTTTACTGCATGTTGGTAGCACTGTACTGATTTAGCGCGCAAAGTTTGAGCGGGATCTGTCATTTAATTTGTTTTATAAACTACACTTTTTGTTGGTCATAGTTTTGAGTTCTCGGCGATTTTTGTTCAAAAAGCGCAGCGAAAGCATGTCGCTGAAGACATGGTTTCCCGAGCTTCTACGGATCCGACCTTTATGAAACGTATAATAACTGGCGACGAGACATGGGTTTATGAGTACGACATGCAAACAAGCCAACAGTCTTCAGAATGGCGTCTCGAAAACGAGCCGAAAACCCAAAAAACCGCGGCAAAAGTCGCTCCAAAATCAAGGTGATGCTGACAGTTTTTTTTTTGACTACCGTGGTGTGGTTCACTCTGAATTCCTTCCAGAGGGAGAAACAGTGAATAAAGAATATTATTTAGGCGTCATGAAGCGTTTTTGCGTGATAGTATCCGCCGAAAACGTCCAGATTTGTGGCCACACAACTCATGGATGCTGCACCATGATAATGCACCATCACACACAGCCATTATAGTGAAAGAGTTTTTAGCGAAAAATTCAACAAAAGTTCTCGACCAAGCACCGTATTCACCTGATATGGCTCCGTCTGACTTTTTTTTATTTCCCAATTTAAAATTACCACTTCGAGGAAAACGTTTTGAGTCGATAGAAGCCATAAAAGAAAATTCGCTGAATGAGCTAAAGGCCATACCGCAAATAGCCTATGAAAAATGTATGGAAGACTGGGTGAAGCGTTGGAGATGTTGTATTGCAAGCGATGGGGCCTAAAGGCGATAAAATAAATTTAGATGAATAATTTGTATTTTTTGTTTTATTGACAAATTCCCGATATTTAGTACACTGAAGGTATACCTTGATGAGAATAATTATACATATTGGTATTATTCATCAAATATTGCAATGATTAAAAATTAAAATATTTTAATATGTTTTTTACGGGAAGAAGCAAAATTACATAAATTTTCCAGTGTTCACTATAAAAATTGTATGATAGTTGTGTGATATGTGGACTAAGGGTACCCTGGTAGGGTACCTTCTAGCACACCGTGCTCCACTTTAGTCGGTTTCTGTGACTCACTTGATTTGGTTTTGCAGATGGGAAGAAATCGGAGGCTAACCATTACTCCACCTCAGATGATGAATCCGGTAACGAGGGCTCAGAAATGTCCGCTCTGTCGGACAATCGCAGTGTGCAGGATGATGGAGGTTATTTTCTCTTTGTTTATGTTGTGATCATATATTATTTTGGCTAATTTTTTTTAGAGTAATTCCTTTAGAAACACGTGTGGCCCGCAAAAGACTTTTTGAACTGGTATTTATGGAATCTTATTGGAACTGAAGCATATGACTGATCATCTTACCTTCATGTAATAAAATATCCATTATACACTGCACTTTGGTGTACCGATGCAGTGGCCCCTATAAACAATTGGGTGCAAATAAGGGAAAGTAGCATTTTACAGAAAAAGTCACTTAAAATAAAAAATATATTAGATATTTTTTTTTCGTAAAAATAAACATTTGATAAGATGATAAGTCCTAGTTGAGTATATCCGTAAGTGGATATACCCGTGTGTTTTTTAAAGAATTTCAAGATGTCCTTATTTTTACTATTAATATTTTTTCCTTGTAAAGAAAAATAAAGGGTATCCGTATTTTCAGTGGAAAAAAGATCGTAAGCCTACTTACGATACAAAGGTCTTCTTATGAAAATACAATAAAATATACTATGTGGGTAAATAAATAGTAGAAATATTAATTTTACTAGGTGATGATCAATGATAATGAATGATTTACCTCAATTTGTTGATAATAAATAACAATGGTGACCAAGCATTCAACACGGCATGATAGTATTAATAAGTAAAATGGTTTGTGCTTCTAGAGGAAGGAGGAGAGGAAGTATTGAAAGATGCAGACCGGCTGGAAGAGGCGCTCGGTGCGGCGGTGGACGGGCTGGGGCAGAAGTCGGGCGCGGGGCGCGTGCGCTGCCTGGGGGGCGCGGCCACCGCGCTGCGCTCGCGCTGGGCTCCCGGCCTCCTCGCCCCCACCGCCTCTCACGCTGACCGACCACATCGAGCGCTGCCTCAAGCGGGGCAAGCCCGACGAGCAAGCTGCCGCTGCTGACCTCGCCTCTCTAGTTGCTGTACAGGTAACATCACCTACATTTATTTTTAAATGTCATCAAGAAAGCTTAAGTTCTTCAAGACGTATTGACTCATTTGAATTAAGCAGTAAGCAATAGTCTAAAGCAGTGTTTTTCAATCTGTGGGTCGCGACCCTTAGGGGGGTCGCTAAGCCTTTACTCGGGGGGTTGCCGACTGAAAGAAAAAGGCAAGGTTCTAACACTACAATAAAAACACAATTTTAGTGAGAAGAATGGGCTTGTTTATGTTTCAAAAGTTTATCAAATTGTGATGTTATTTTTGAAACGTTAATAATCAAATCATTTTCTAATTGCAGTCTATTTCTCTTTTTAGTTTTGATGTCTACCATTGCAGAAAATGTCAGTTCACACAAGTATGAAGTGGCGAATGGCACTAATAATTTTAGAGCTTCCCTTGCCAGCTTTTTCTTTTCATCCAAAATATGTCGACACTTTGCGAATAAAATTCTATAGTTCTCAGTAGATCTGAATAATAGATGAATGTACCAAAATAGAAAAAAAAACATTAGTAGTATTTTAATTAAATTTTATTATTTCTTAGTCTTTCTATGACACAAGGGGGTCGCCAGAATTTTTCAACTTTTAAAGGGGTCGCAAAATCAAAAAGATCAAAAAAAACTGGTCTAAAGCACTATTTAACATATTTTCTATTGAGCAAGTGAAGTAAAATCACAGACCAAAAAACTAAATGCACAAATCTGCGAAAAGTTCACTTTGAAAATCCCTTCTGCTTATTCTGGAAAATGTATTACGAACAAACAGCACCGAAGTCAATAAAAAACACAAATCCCATAAAAATGTCGTTTTGCTTTGGAGGTGTTAAAATGTTGTGTATTATTTAATTTATATGTCTGATAGTTCACTGAAGTTATTTTTCCATTTCAGTTTGCCGCCTCTGACTTTTGCGAGGAACTCAACAAGACCTTAAAACCAGTTCTTCTTACTCTTGCTCTAGACAAATCTGTAAATGCCAATACTCGAACTAAGGTATTTAATACAATAGATTATTTTTACAAAACAAAATTCCACATTTTGTCAATATTGTTTATTATATATTGTGGTTTAATTTTCAGTGCGTAACAGCTTTAGGCATGATTACATTCATGGGTGAAGATGATATGGGATTCGTTTTTGAGATGATGCGGCAATTTGAAACCATCTTCAGTGGAAGTTACCTAAAGGTAATTCATAAAATTGTCATCAAAGTAGTATCACTGTTTTTGCATTTTTTAAATATCAAATTTGAAAGTAAAAAATAATATTCATCATAAATTATTGCCCTTATCATTTTGCTGTACATATTCAGGGTGATGGAAGCGTGAAGACCAGCGTGAGTGCGGAGCAAGAGAGTTTACACAGCTCCGCGTTGGCTGCCTGGGCGCTGCTACTATCCCTCGCCGCTCCCGGAGACGTATGCATGTGGCTCGGTGGATCTACTTCCTTCGCTCCGTAAGTATTCACGACAACGCATGACTGTTGTACCATTTTGTGTTGGCTACTCACATGGCCACCATCACGCCAGTGTAAAGGTGGAGAGGCAGATTTTAGTTTTTTATTCTTTAGTGCGATATAAATAGATGACTGGAGAGTTGGTAGGCATGTGATGGCCAAGTTAAAATATGCCCAATTTGGCTTGAAAAAAAAAACACCAATATAAAAAAAATAATCGCACCTATCATCTTGTTCATTTTAATTGTGTACAGGTCCCTTCGCCAGTTAGGGGGCATGCTGAGCTCGCCCGCCCTGGAGGTGAGGCTGGGAGCCGGAGAGTGCCTGGCCCTGGCCTTCCAGCTGGGCCGCGACCACTCCGACATGTTCGGGGAAGACCAGCTCCCTGAACTCATCCTGGACATGAAGCAGCTCGCTACCGACTCCCACAAGTATAGGTAGCATACTACATCTCCACTTGCATAATTTACATACTTTAAATTTTAAATATATTTTTTGAAATTCTCGCTTTAATTTTTTCTGATGTTTAGAACGGTCGCGTGACTTTTGGGTAGTGTTTTAACACGTTCTGCTGCACAGGGTTTAGTACGCACAGGAAGAAATGTATGGAGAATTCAAAGAATGGTTATACTTTTTCAAATTATTTTATTTCCAGGAAAAACGATGAGAACCAATTATTATAGTTTTTCACATATATACATAGGCATAGTAAGAAAAAAAAAATAAATCATCGTAAAAGATAAGAGGGAAGGATGGGATGAGAAGAAAGGACATGACAGGGATAGGAAAAAAGAAAAAGAGAAGACTGGGAATAGAAATACCCTTTTTGGTATTTAAAATTTCAAATAATTTTACTTTAAAGTTAGATAGTCCAGTTCCTTGATACTTGTTGTGTAATATCACATGGTTGAAATGTCGCAAAACATCAGTACTGTGGTATCATAAGATCGTAGAAATAAAAATATGGACAATGTGTATATCAGTTGTGTGATATCAATTTCATATTAATATTTCATGTATGATACTGGTACTGGTACTGAAGTATAAGACTGATCATCTTGCCTTCATGTAATAAAACGATCAAGATACACTGCACTTGGTGTACCGATGTAGTGCCCTGTGCACCATTTGGGTGCGGATAAGGGAAGGTAGCAGTAGTAGTCAAAAATCGTGTATGTGCAGCGGAACGTGTTAATAAAATAAAAATTGAATTTAAAAAAAATTTAATTAGAATTTTAATAAATTTTATTTGAAACTTTATTTTTAATAATTTAAATTGTGAAATTTAAGTATTTATGGTTTTATATATATTTTTTTTCTTTCAGAGCCAAAAAGGACAGGAAAACTCAGCGTGCTACGTTCCGTGATATCCTACGTTATTTAGAGGTACGCATAATTCATGATTTAATACAATATTCAAATTGCTCTACTGGGTAGGGATCACCAGTATACTGTCTTCATTGTAGACGCATGTCAGTACGAGTTGATACAAGATTTTATCTACCTTGCATCAATGAGAATCCATAGATCCTTGATAGGGACCTTGTACAGACTTGTGTCTACATGTAAATATATCGGTGAATCTGTCCTGTGTATTTCGAGTTGTGGCACTAATTAATATTTTATAATAGGAAGAAGATGTAGAAGACATAGTGGTCCGCATCAAGGGGGAGACGCTCCACGTGGAGGGGTGGTGCGCCCGGCGTCGCTACTCGGCGCTGGGGGCCGTGCTGGGCGCGGGGCTGCCGCTGCAGCTGGGCAGCTCACCCGCGCTGCGTGCCGCGCTGCTGCTGCCGCCGCCGCCGCTGGCGCCCGCCGCGCACTCCACCGCCGCGCGCACCAACAACAAGCTGCTTCGCCACCTGCAGAACGCCGCCAACTCAAGGCCCGCACCATCACCAGGGGCAAGAACAGGGATAAACGCTCTGCCGTTCTTGTTACTTACTAATTTTATTTTTCTAACAATCTGACTTTTTATTTATTTTTCTTGAACTGATTACCCAGGTTCACATGGCATTATACTGCACGTTTTTTTTTTTGCTGGATTAATCTTAATGAATAAGCAGTGCTCGTTCATTCAGTATAAAACTGTTCACACATCGTTGTACTGCAAAAAAGGTAAACAGCTAAATACGTTGACCAAATACTTAACTAACTTGTCAAGCAAATCTTATGATGAACGTATTTGGTCTGATCACTGTATGGAAAACTGCGGGTAATATTTTTTTTTCACAAATAAAAAATGCTTCGTGTAAACTCTCCGCTGTTACAAACCAAATACTGTGAAAAAACGTGCGGTGTATTGCCGTATAAACCCAGCCTTCCCCTTTATACTATCACAAATTAATGTTAGTTAAAATATATAGAAAATTATGTATTGAAAATAGATTAGTGTTATTTGTTTGAAATGTAAATATGTTTTAATTATTTCCGCTCCATTGTTATAATTGAAACTCAACTTGTAAATTTAAACAATATAATTCATCATCTTGACAATATTTTTAGTTTAATCAGCCGCACTAAATTTGCCAAAAAAAATTACTTGACCGATGAAAATATAACATATTATATACAGCAGCTAGATACTGTATACAAGATGCATCCCAATTTCAATGTTTTACAGATGTATGAGAAACTCTGAATTTAGAGGAAACTAAAATGTTTTATAAGCTTGTTTTTATTTTGTAAGACATTGTGATTTTGTTGTGATGTAAATAATAATATGTCAAAGGCACCTCAAGAGTCAAACAATGGGTTTGTTTTGTAATTGTATATATATAATATACAACGGTGCCATTAGCTGTTTGGAAAAATATTGTTTTAATAAAATATATTTAATATACCAAACATTGTTTTCATTCCTTTATCCAGCAGTTAATTGCTAATTACTTGTTCACAAACATTGATATTGTGGTGCCTTGGGTACCTACTCAGGATACCATAGGAGGTGGCAACCTCCTACAAGATTACAAGAGAGAAATTAGGTACCCACGGGCACCACAATATTATTATGGAATTAAGGTTTTTAGTAAAACACAAATAACACATGACTAGTTTAATATTCTCATCAATCGCCACCACTTACAATATAGGTACACTTATAATGTTGGTAACATTTACATAATATATAAAAAACCATGTTATATGATTTTACATACACCGATAGTTAATAAATGCTAACATTTTAAGATATTACTCCGGTGGTATTACTATATGCTGTGTTGTCAGCCCCCCCTCAAAACTTATATACATAACCATATAAAAATACAATCAGCAAAAACCCACCCAGTAATATATCTAAAATATTATATTTTTCGGGGATGAATATCCTATGACTTTCCAAAGAAATGAGACATAAAAAATGAAGCAATCTGTCCTGTAGTTTTTGGATTTCATTTTTTACAAATAAATTATATTTAGACAGATTATGGAAATTTAGCAGACTATCTGAGCATCTAGTTTAGCACAAGAGTTTTTACTTTGGAATAAATCGATTTGGGTGAAATGCAATAATAAATAATGCTATCCTAATTGTGTACATTGTGTTCATATTGTATGTACATGTAAATTAAGAAAGGTCGCATTTACTTAGGAATGTTCTTCCTTCATACAGAATACATACCGACTCGTATAATGTAATGTCCATTCATTTTCATTGACAACAATATCCATCAATATATTCATAATACAAGTCAAAAACTTGATAAAAAAATAAACGACTGGAAATATTTTAGAATCAGAAGAGCAGCAAGTAATATCCGGAAAAAAAATTAGTAAAACTAGGAATGTGAAAAACAATTAATTGTTTTTACAGTATTTCATTTACAATATTGAGTTGTTAAACTTTGCCTCAAATCTGAATTTCAAGAATAATTCATTTCGAAAAAGTGTTATTAAAGGTGTTGTGGCATTATTTATGCTACCTCAGTGGCTGTGCTAAAACATCCATCTACATTGAATTCCATTGACCTAATCACCTTTGTATAAAATAATACTATACCAACAAAAGAAAAAAAAATCTGCACATTACGTTATTAAAAGTAGGAGGTTAAATCGCTAGGAACAGTGTTTTCTAGTTCAGATCTTAAATGGTCAAGGAATAATTGCACATTATTAAATTAACTGACAATGTACATTTGTAATGCAAGAAGTAAAAACTAACAGCATTATAGGGTCTGGATTAAGTCTATTCCAGCAATAAAAATAAATAATTTGAAACCTAAAAAAAAAAGCTATTAAGTCAAATTTAAATTTACAAAGCGAACCATGATCAAATTTATTTTATTTATTTGTATGAAAATTTTAATATTACAAAAGGTTTCAATAATCACTGGGATGCCCTGTGCTAACATTTTTCTTCAGGGCGGTAATATAAATTTCTATAATATTAGTATGTGTATGTATATGCATTTCTATAATGTCATTTTATTTAGATTAACAGCATTAATCTAGGTATAATGTTACCATTTGTACTCCGGCCTAATTCTACATGACAGTGTTAACTTTAAACCCTTGTGTGGATGGATTGTAAAATGAGCGCCATATAACATATCGTCGTCGTGGTGGTGAAGAGAGTCAACCCCCATACAATACATATTATGGGGCTTAGCTCTCTTCACCACCACGGCGAAGATATTTTCAAATTCGTAATGTTAACATATACAAAGTGGACAAGTAATATTCATAAAATATATATCTCTGAATAAAGAAAGGCAAAATGTGTACAATATCTTAAAATACATTTGTTTCTCTCGGTAAAGACCAAGTTGGATATTTTTCACCATTACAAAGAGAAATTTACAAGTATTTACCGACTAAATGCGATTACAACAAGATGCAATCGAGGATACATATTTCTTCACACGCAATATTTTCTTATCATTAATACCAAAGTACAAATATATAATGCTAATTCCGAGTACCAGATTCTCACAAGGCCGATACTCGAGTGCTGGAGGCATCTGTACGAGCTTCTATATTCTCAGAGCTATACAGATCATACTTTTCTTATCATTAAATACCAAAGTACAAATATATAATGCTAATTCCGAGTACAGATTCTCACAAGGCCGATACTCGAGTGCTGGAGGCATCTGTACGAGCTTCTATATTCTCAGAGCTCGGCTATTTAAGCTCTGGTGGATTTTTCCCACCATATTGACAAATGATATTATATTATGAAATGTATACAGATCATACTTTTCTTATCATTAAATACCAAAGTACAAATATATAATGCTAATTCCGAGTACCAGATTCTCACAAGGCCGATACTCGAGTGCTGGAGGCATCTGTACGAGCTTCTATATTCTCAGAGCTCGGCTATTTAAGCTCTGGTGGATTTTTCCCACCATATTGACAAATGATATTATATTATGAAATGTATACAGATCATACGCGCACCATTCTAGGAGTTTTGAGTTATGTGAAGTAAATAAATGGACAAGGTAATTCAGTCACTATGCAACTAGATGGTGTAAGTATATCAATGTATATAACAAGTAATTTGGTTTCAAAGCTCGAATTTATTAAACGGTATCTATAAAAAAATATCTTAATTTTCTAAATACATATTTTAATAATAGATTTCAATAAACCCCCTTCAATTTACACTGCAAAACTTGTAGTGGGTACTCAACTGTTTGTTTTAACAGTATTTTGTGCATTTTATTACACCTCTATAAGCTCGGAAAATATGTACTACATCAAATAAATTTAATAATCTACTCGACACGTTCTCAGTGGAAGTGATTTTCTGTTCTATTCAATATTTGTGTTCCAAGTCTAGTATGTTGCAGGAACTAGGAACTTTGTATGTACAGTCCTAAAACAACTTATGATACTGATCACGAGAGTAAACTTTTGCCAGGTTATGGTGTCAATATAAAAAAAAAATATGACTTTATAATTAGTTTTTAACCTATTAAAACTTAATCTTACAACAAAAAATTAATAAAAAAAGGTGCTACTAATTTAACAATTACTAAAAAAAGTTTGCTCAGCAATGATAAAATTTATAAATATTTGTAAAAAGGATTTTGGTAGTAATATCAGTTATTATTCAGCTTATTAATTTCAACATATTTATATAGGCATATTCTAAAATTTAAAAATAATTTAATAAATTGATTAAATTAAAATAAAATATTAATCATATCGCACCAAGAATACTAAACTGCACTAACTAAAAAAAAAAAAAGTCAACTTTTGTTGAAAAAATCAATTGAAATATGAATAGCATCATATAAATAGTAAAAAGTGACAAAGAATACGCTCAATAAATATGCTAAGAGTAAAGTTTAACAAATTAGAGGGATACAAATAAAACATGATGAACATAAAATCAAATTTACAATTTTTAAAAAAGTTTTATGATAGACGTCTAGATCCTAAAATTGGAATTATTATATCTTGCTTATTTATCCAAAATACGGATTACATTGATGGTTTTGTGATTTTTGTTTTATTTTTCTGTGATGTGGAATTTATTTTCAGCAAACAAATTGTAAAGTAAAATTATTGGGGTGAAGGGCTACAGCTCACTAAAAAAAGGTTTCCTTCTTGTTTTTTAAGGCATTAGATAATTGAAATGTGGTCTTTTAATAACTTTCAGAAACACGAACAGAAAACAAAAAGTAAACGATTATTAAAAATATATACAATCAATATCGCACAAGTACCTACCTAATTAGCTGAGCCACGTGGCATATATATATATGACTAATGGAAAGAAATGTGAAAAATATTCTGGCCATATAATGAATACATACTTCCCGATTTGCAGAAAAATCTACAGTATAACAAAGGTACGACGGGTAAACTCGTTAGTGACACGGGATGTGAATGCGGCAGGATGACTGGAACCACTAGCTGATCTTGAGCTTCTTGGGCGGAGTGGCGGCCTCCTGCTTCATGGAGCCCACCGCCAACAGCTGCTGCTCATACTCTTCACTCTCCTCTGCAGACCCATTCATCAGCTCCTTCTGTCCGAGGGAATAATATATCTTAATAATATGGGGAAAAAAAAATAGCTTCAATTTCACAATACTAAAATAAAAATAATAACAAGACTTATGAAAGTTATAAAATTATTTCCTATACTTCCACTTATTTCACCAATTAGTGATTTCAACCTGTTACAGGCATCTTCAGACCAGGGTGAAAGCGCTAATTGGTAACATAAGTGGAAGTGTACAAAGTAATTTTTTTCTTCTAAAATTACCTCTGGTGTAGATTTCTCTGGAATTCATGTATAGTTTGCCTAACTAGATAATACCCGTTTTATATAAAATATATCGCCTGCCCACTACAGTTGCAATCACCAACATGTTTGTGTATTTTAATAGCCTTTCAAATTCTTCCCTGCCCAATCCTTTGTAAATCTTGTCATAGTTTTACAATAATCAGGCAGTGTATAAGTATTTTGTATCCTAGAAACCTGAAACTTATTTGTATGTTTTCAATAATGAATAATTAGCAATATGTTACCTCTGCCATGACTTGAATAGGCGCACTGCCTTGGTGGGCAGCTACTCTGTGCTCTATAAGGTAGAACATGTACTCATCATACAGCAGGCGGATCAGGTGGAAGGAGCCAAAGGAAGCGGCAGAGCGGAGAGTCAGGTCCCTGATTACCATAGAGCTGCAATAAATACAATTATTCCTATTATTTCATATAATCATAATCACCACTATATTAACACGTAAAGTGCTCTATCTGTATAATTAAGGAATCAAAGGGTTAAGATTCTCTTTTTCTGTCTACCACAAGTGGTTTCCCAAAGGGTTAAATGAATAAAAAAGTAGACCTGTAGAAGCTCCACTTGAGAAGAAACTGCCTGGCGTGGTGAGCGTAGTGCGGGCTGTCCTGGTGCGGGCGCAGCGCCCGGCCCACCGCCGCCTCCAGCCAGGCGGCCCACTGCTCCAGCGAGGCCTGGCGCTGCAGTGTCCGCTTGAAGTCCGCCTCCAGCTCCCCCACCACGCCGCTCGGGCACTGGCACACCCACGAAGCTTGCTCCTGAAATACAACATGCACTACTTTACATTTCAAAGTGGTTTACTTAACATTCCCAATATAGTCCAGGTCACACCTGGAAGCTCTATTGTCCCTAATTCCACCTCAACCCCGAGAAAAACTTCCTTCCCAGTATGGTGGTTTCAGACTGGAACAAATTGCCAAGCCTAATTATTTAGATTGTTTAGATGCAGAAGGCAGACAAGAAGCAGTACGAAAGATATAGGAGCACCATCAAAAGCTGCCTGCCTATAACAATAAAAATAAAAAAACAGTAAAATATAAGGTTTTAGATTTTGAAAAGTACCTAAATTTACTACTTTACACTAAGCAAAAATTAGTATTTTGGTGATAATTAATATTTATATCCAAGGACACCTTACAATAAATCCCTAGTATTAGGTAAAAGTGTATAAAATGAGACTTTGCACTTCGGGAAAATCACACTTCGGGACATAATTGTAAATAATGTTATCCAAGCATTTATCTTATATATACATTATCCCCCGAAGTGCAATTAATGCAACCTAATCCATACAAACATATTTACAACTGGTCTAATAGATTTATTTAACATTATACATGGGATTCATATTTCTTTTTTACCTTGCTTACGATGTACCAGGTTTATATTTCAACAAGTGAATTTTTCTTTACTTACTTACTTCCTGTATCAGGAGGGATACATCTGGTGCGGACCAAAGGGAACTTCTCCACATTTGATTGAGATGACGAAAAAATGAGGGAAAACTCGTCATGGAGAAGGCGGTCTTTTGATGGATACTCGGAATTTTGAAGTGATTAGTTTAGCCCAGGCTCGGTCACGGTACCTGCACATTGTGAAAGTCCACCCTGTTGAGGTCAGCCAGCATCTGCTGGATCTGCTGAGAGTTGTGGAGCACCGCGCGGGCTGCCTGCGCCAGATGGTTGAGGGAGGTGTAGTAGGCGCAGAGACTGCGCCAGCGCCGCCGCGGGGCCCGTCTTGGCACGCACCATTCCCTGGGGGCACCCTCCCATGGCCCCCACTAACCAAGACTCCAGACCTAAACGTAAGGATTTAATGATGCTTGACTAACTTGGTTCTTGTAACAATTTACTATTTCATAAATCAATATCAACAAGTATGTTAGCAGTATACAAATTTTCACTTCTATGAAATGCAATGTAAAAATTGCGATCATTCCAGTATTATTGAATCATAACAACACTATTGATTAAAAAATGTTTTCTGTGCTTTTCAAAAAATATATAGTATGCAAAAATGAAAAAGCTTCATTCATTGCCTTTTCACGCATCAAGGACATACCGGAACTTTTACCCAAATTTGAAATAAATATCTGAAGTGATAAATGTGCTGTAATTACATTTATTATCTTACCTTTAGCGAAGTTACGTATGGCTTGAGTGAGAGGAGAGGGGATTGGACGCAATACATCGGGAAGAAGGACTTGAACCAGGCGCTGGTAGAAAGCGACGTCTACTCCGCGCACCCAACTCTGCACCTCCTCCAGTGCACATAATTGGTAGAGTTTGGTCCTGTCACGCACAACAATATTTTTTTACACATGCTATGAGTTCACATACACTGGGATTATAATGTAACACTATTTTCATTTGACTTCAAACAGAATTTGAATTTGAATCAAACATTTTTATTTGGGCTTCGGGTGCTGCATTTTTCATGATCTTTTAGCAGAACGGGTAGGATATAAAAAACGACAACCGTCAAATTGTCACTAACAATGTTCTGCCGGGAAAGGCTCGATATTATTCTAGTCTGACTTTCTGATAGTTTACCGAGTCTAATATTTTAGGAATTTAAAATTTTACAGAAAATGACTTACTTAGAAAGATATTTTTCCTCCTCACATTCGTCAGAGTCGTTATTATTATTCTGTCTCCAGAATTCTCTCCAAAGGGATTCTACAGTGGATAACTCCAGAGAGAGAACAGCATCAAGAAATGCTTCACAATGTTCTCTGTATATTGACCTGTAAAAATTATTTATTTGATTTCCATATTATATGAAATTGATGTGTTTTAAATTGGATAGTTTTGTTTTATGATAAGACATGCATAAGTAGATGAATAATATTTTAATTTAATATAAAACGGAACAATACCTGTTCGCTTAGTAATTAAAATAACAACGGCTTTATAAATCACAATCAAAAATAATAATAATAAAAATGTAAATTACTTTAATGTGTCAACATCTTCTAATGTGCATTCTCCGGGAAGAGATTCATTGAAAACTATTTCAGGGAAGTCAGGAATAGCTCTGTTACCATCTCCCAAATACTGAAAACAGACAAATGAACTGTTGTGTTGAACCAAAATATTTAACAAATAAAATAGCTTGAATTGAGAATATACAGTTAAGGGAGTTATTCTCACCTGATGATGCTGGTGCATGTGTGAGTTGGTTCCTTGGTCGTTCTGGTCTTGGCGCTGGTGGGAGCGCCCGCCCGCCCGCCCCCCGCCCTTGCCCCCCGCGGCAGCGCCCCCCCCGGAGCCGTCGCCCTGAGTTCCCGAGCTGCTGAGCGCAGATCCTGGCTTCACCCGAATGCCGTAGTAATGGTACTTGGAATTACCTCTGAGCATGAGAACATAACATGTAAAGACATATCTCAAATATTTACCAGATAAACATAGGTACGTTACGTCTATGTAAGTTCAATACCGCGTATGGAAGAGACAAAAAACCATTTAATTTCACTAACAAATAAGAATTTCACCAATTTTGAACCAGCTTTGTTTTGTATTTTCTTTTTTGTATTAGGAAATGTATTTTTGCTAGTAGATATGTGTTAATTCAAATAAACATTAGAAAATACATTTGTGATATTGTTTCTTCTTCAAATGATAATGATATAATAATTGTGGTGTTGACTTTCACGGATCGCAAGACATGTATTGGGCAACTTCAAAATTTTAATGTACTAATCAATAAGTCTTGTGCCTCTCTACTAAAATCACAAAAAATACTTATTTTAATTTAAATGGCCCCTACGGTATTGAACTTACAAAGACCATATATTATATTATTAGAAATGATATAAAGAAGGTTTACAAAATACAATCAGAATAAAACAAAAATATTGCAGTAAAATATAATGTATACAGCATATGAGTGTAGTAGTATGGCTCACTCCAGGGGTCATCCCATCAGCGTACCTGGTGCCGAGGCGGCGGGTGCGCAGTCCCATGAAGACGGAGCGTATCAGCTTCCCGAAGGAGGCGGCGTTCACGGGCTCCAGCTCCCGCTGGCCGCAGTGGCGCAGGTAGTGGCTGTACAGCGTGGAGCGCGGCAGGCTTACTCCCTCGGCCGTCTCATAGTTTTCTAGGAGCCACTGCACCTACACACACACTCGTCTCAATTCTGACATCCCAAAAACATAACAAATCCAAATCATCAATTAATCTAATTAAATATAAATAATAATTCCTTTTGTAATTTTATTGTCCAAGCAGTAGGTATTATTTATTATTACCTAGTCAACGAGAAATTTCATTAGTACCAGGAATTAATTTTTAAAATGTTTTTGTGGAGATGTGTATCGCCGAAATTCAAGCATTTAATTGTACTATGAAACTTTTGTAAAATAGATATTAATAAAAAAAAAGTATTTAACTTTTTACTTTTTATTTAATCAAAAAAGTCAACAAGTGACGTGACCGGTTATAAGAATACACGGCGCCAATAAATTAGGACAATGTGCATAAATATAAACAATCAGCCGTTTCGCGTTCAAAAGATTTCATTTAAGTTATGTTTGACAATATTATTTTTAGCAACATAATGTTTTTCAAAAGTTCATGTTGCACTGTTTAATGTTATAACAAAAAAAATAAATTTAGTAAATTTAGTGGTAAATGGCAGCCAGGAACCCATGTGACTACTGCTTATACCCGAGTAATAGTAAAAGATAAATCATCTAAAGCTGGAAGGTGTGTAGTGGGAATGTGACTTACTGTGAACTGACTTACAGTGGCGGGGGAGGTGCGAGCGGAGTACGCAGCTGGGCTCTCTTCCACTGGCAGCCAGGAACCCATGTGACTACTGCTTATACCCGAGTAATAGTAAAAGATAAATCATCTAAAGCTGGAAGGTGTGTAGTGGGAATGTGACTTACTGTGAACTGACTTACAGTGGCGGGGGAGGTGCGTGCGGCGTGCGCAGCCGGGCCCTCTTCCGCTGGCGGCGGAGAACCCATGTAACCCCCTTCCTCCTGCTACCACACCCGAGTTAGTACAGGGAAAAAGGAAAATTATCATGCAATGAAGCATAAAAAGTATTGATTTTTTATTAATGATTATAAGATTGAATCAGAGTTTTTTGATTATGATTAATAAAATGAAAATGTTAAGACAATGAACCAAGAGTGTAAAACTGAAGTAGGTAAGTGAAAATACTAGAGTTTAGATAAGGAAATTCTAAAATTGACAATTTTTTTTCTTGTTGTAAGTAAATATTTAGTTTATATGTTTATTGAATTATAATTTCTTCCACAGGAAACAAGTAACATAAAAGCTGATACTCTGGTTTTACACTAGTAAAAAAATAAACAGATAATATTATGTAACAATATATTTGTTCTCCGCATCCAATGGTGCATAGGGCACTGTTTTGATATATCACGTGCAGTGAATATTGAACGGGTATATCAGTCCTGTGGTATCCTAAGGTTGTGGAAATAAAAATATGGACAGTGTGTATATCAGTCATGTGATATCAAGTACTCAAAAGACGTGTGTATCAGTCAGTGCAGCAGAACATGTTAATGGATGAACAATAATAATTGTATTTTGTTGATTGATTCGGCATTCACTTTGTAACACTTCATAATGTAACATAGTAACTTCTTAGTAACATCGTTTTATTTAATCATAATTAATAATAATTGTTATTAATGAAAAGTTATTTTCTATGAACAGGCGACCGTAGTGAGGAGCAAGCAAATAAGATTATTCCCACCACATATTTTAAAGCGTTATATGATTCCCACCTAGTCAGAAGCGATGCAAGTTTTGTGAGACATGAATGGGTTATACTCACAGCAGAGACTGTTTGCGGGGAAGTGCGGTGCATGGGGGCGACGGTGCCGTCATCGTGTGCCCCCGATATGAGGTAGTGGTGCGAAGTGGCCTGGCCCCCGTACCACTGGGTGCCCGCCGACCCATTGTAGGTGGAGCCTCCCTCGCCCACAGTGTACACTGGGTACCTATACAGAATAATAATCATGTATAATAATAATAAACTTAAACCTTAACTAAAATATGAAAGGCTGGAAGTCACATTTGGTAAATTGTTCAGGAGAGCGGTTTAAAGTGTTTTCAGCTCAGTGGTGGTATACTAGAGATTTACAGAGTGAGAATATATTAACAAAATGACATTCATAACTCAATTTCGCAAAAATGTGATTTTGGTATTTCAACTTTAAGGTACAGAATGATTCAGGTACAAACATAAATATTCAAGAGTGTGTTTTTCTAAGTAGTCACACTACACGATAATGACAACCAAGGACACCTCCACTTTTTGTTGATTTTTTAAATTAATTTTGTAAATGATGAAACCTAAAAAAATTGTTATCTTTGGAAATTAATGAACGTAAAATATATCGAATTTTCAAAATATATGATCGGCCTCTTGAAAAATAGTTCAAGATCATTATATTTTTACATAAGTTACATAATAATTTTAATTATTAATAATGTCAAGAATATTATACTTGTTGATTGTTAATTGGCTTCCGAGCAGCACTGAGGATTTGTCAGATATACGAATTTCATAAAAAGCAGAAAAAATAAGTCAGAACTCACATCTGGGACTGATTCTGCTGGGTTTGCGAGTACAATTCTTGTGGCTCCACATATTGCACATGGTATCCCACTCCACCACCATCACCTGCAATGAAAAACAAGAGTCATAAAATTAATTATGAAGGGCAAATCAAATAAACATTTTCATCATTACAGAGATGCATATTATGTATTTATACAAATGCATCACTTTTGTGCACCACATATTTTTTATTGCATTGTAAATGATTTATTAATTCACAAAACTTTACTTTTAAAACCTAACATTAATTTTATGGATTTAAGCAATGTAAAGCAAATAAGACATTTATACAGATTGACACAATGAATCTTCACTGTGAAAAAACAGTGTATGTTTACATAGCATTTTAATTAACTAAGAAATAATATTTCAATTTATAGTATTTATAGAAAGAAAATTAAATGCAATGATTGCCACACCCAATCTTTGTAGTCTTGACTTAATCTCAAGGCTACTTTCACATACATAAATAACAAAAAATGGACCTAACGATAGAATATTAATTATGAAACACAATTTTAGTCAGTTTAAATAAGTGTAATGAAGCCAAAACCAATATACATTTTGGAAACTGAGCAATGGTGGATTCACTAAATCTAAAATATTCAACACAAAGAAAAAAAGGAAAACACATTTTCTATGGTCGCGTAAAAAAACTAATTTGCAAAATCTCCACATTTATAAAATACTAATAGTCCATGGAGGATAAATAAATATGACGTGATGACAAAATGAATACACACTTGCAGAATATGGCTGCCTATACCGTGCCATCTCCATGGAGACACCCTAAGATACCGAGGCTTGGAAGCGGAGTGATTTTTCCAAGAGCGGACCTATCCGAGTGTTGCCCCAGACGACTCCCGTTGATTGACTGGATAGCAACAGGACTGAGTTTAGATCTCGTGGCCCCTCCCCTCCCCCCTCTCCAGTAAAACATGGCCCTCCCACATCACCACCCCCAAAACAGCGCCAGTGTGAAGGAGAATTGATCTTTACACGCCTGTTCGTAATTCATTTATTTGAGATGCGTTGTAGTTAATCTGAATTTAATTAGGTTTACTGAATTGAAAGCATTAAATTAAATCTAAATATCAAATATCAATCAATTTACATTTATTTATTTTAGATTTTACTTTAAATTTTTAAAGCATTTCACATTTTACTTATTTTAAAATTTTACTTATTTATTATTGAAAGTTTTAAGCAATTTACATTTCATTTATTTTAAATTTCACTTATTATTAATTTTAGATTAAAATTTTTAAAGCAATTAACATTTTATTTATTTTCATTAAATTATAAATATTTCATGTGTTATACCAGAAATGTGTTGCTACCTATTTTTTTATTATTTTTCTTATTACATACAATATATGTTTATATATACATTTTTTATATATATAAAAAATAGTGTGTTAAATAATATTGTGTTCGTTGAATTCGTTGAATTAAATTTAAACATGTTACATATTATTTTGTGTTTGATAATTAAATTTACTACTCAACCTAATTAAGATACTGGATTTCATCAAAGCCATGAGAATTGATAGATCAGTATTGAATCTGTCATTAATAATAATGAATAACATAATACATTAAAAATAATGAATATATTTTATATGATAGGATTTTTAATAACTGGAATATAAAAAACAAAGCACTTTAATAACTGGAATATAAAAAACAAAGGTATTTATGTCACTGAAAGCAAAATTGATATTTTTGTAGATTACATTTAAAAAAGGAAAACTCCTCACAATTTTTTTTCTTTCTGGATTGGGGGGGTATGATAGTGAGTTCTGCTGCATTTTTTTGTAGCTCTGAATTTAAGTATACATATATTCATACGTAGGAGTTAGGGGAAATATAACTAGACTAGCGACTAACTACGCAACTTGTCATATTGATCAGCTAGATTATGGAGATATTTTATTTTTCATGGAAAATACATACGTTAAGCTTTAATGAAAATAGTATTTACAAATTAAAATATGTGCAAATATCATAAGACTGCCTAGATTTCTATTGACAAAAAAAAAGAGAGTTGAATAAAACAAGACATGATGTTAATGATATTATAGTGTCCCCGGAGTCTTGAAGTCGCAGCGGTGGCCCTAGCTTAGGCATGTACATACTCCGAATGCCTCGGGAGAGCCTCAACCTAAGGTGCCACTTCTTAACGCCTTCTGGACCCCGCCACACTGTTTATTATATATAAAAACTATTTTGAATCGTTAATATGTATTAGGCATCCCATTCTGTAATGCCCGGAGGTAACTGTCGATCATTTGAAATATAATGCCCTGCGATAAGTTTGCAACAGGATAAAGTAGTCGTTCATAAGCTACAGCACTTTCTGTTCATTATAAATGTCTGCTTTTAATGGTGGTGATTGATGAATATAGGAGTGTATTTAAATATTTGCTATCAATAGTTGCAAATAAAGCTATGTTTTTCATTATTCTTTTGCAAAAATTAAAATTTAAACAATCAATTTAATTGTGAATATAATCAGTAAATTATTTTTATATTTTCGTAGTTTCAAAAGTTTGCCTAGATGGAAAGTTAATTTATATGATTATTTCATTAAAATTACTCAGTCATAATTTAATATTTCTGTATTTCAAAAAGTTTTTCAGATAATTTTCTTGTGCGATATCTTGTCACACTAATACATTTTTGTTTGAAGCTTACTGTATTAACATTATATTTTACAATTTAGAACAATCAATAAACTTGCAATTCGCATTTTGCACTAATACTTACTAATCAAGGACACTACGCATCATTTTAGAGAGATACAGGGTTTATTATATATTTAAACATATTTTATAAATTCATGAAAAGAGGAAATGTTTTTAGGTATGTACTTACCAACCCAATAAATAAATAAAAAATATAAAAAAAAAAATATATCAAACAGATTGGAGATAATGCAAGATTTATCTATCAATTTCTACAAATGGAGGAGATCAAAGTTAAAATCTTATCAAAGGAACAATAAATAAAAATACTAAACATCCTGGCTGATGAGCGAGGGGCTATTGCATTTTGGTTGCAGCAAACAGGGGTAGCAAGGGGCATTGTTAGTCTCTATAAAATGAGATAATCCTTAGCAACAAATAATAAGGAACCCCTGCAGGTAACCTGGGGGAGGGGAGATCAGGTATCACCCCTCAAATCAACTCAGGTGAAAAAAACTTTTATTAATGAAATACACCCATTACTCCCTTTTATATATTATATTGTGTTATATATTTAGTATAGAGTAGTAGCAGAGTTATCGACGCGGTGGAAGGGGTTGCTTTAATTCTGCTCATTATTACTAGTTCCTCCATTATTATGTAAATTTACAAAATAGTGCAGAAAAAACTTTAAATATTTAAATTTTCTTGTAGTTTAAAGGTATGACTCTAATTTTATTTTTAATAATCTGATTTTATGCATGAACTGATACAAAAATAAAAGAACTTAGGGTGTTAAAAGACACATTTCAAAAATATGGTTGACTTGTTAGATTAAATTCACAGAAACAATCATGTTGCTTTTATATTGCAGATTTGGTATATAACATAAATATTTTCTTTAAAAAGAATCTTTACTTAAACCATATTTTCAAAATAACATAATTAAAAAATCATACTATATAAACAATAGAAATCTTTTTTTTTTAAAATTATTTTATTTAAAAGCTGGAGATCTCCGCTCCGCGTTACATTGCCGTTCCAATAGAAACATTTAAGCGCAGTTCTTAAAGGGTTGAAGTCCTTTTTTAATTTTTTTACTGGTTAAACACCGTGTTTCACGATGACACCTGCCCCTCACCCCCTTTAAACACTTTTAAACAGAAGGTAGTACTGACACTTAAAAAAAAAATTATGACTACAATTGCGTTGTTTGAAAAACTTTATTAGGATTTTTTTCTCAGAATACCATGAATAATCACCCTCTGGAGTTTTGCAGGATCATCGTGAAAAAAAGTGTATATTTCGCAAAAGAAAATATTGCGAAATTACCCACTCAACAAAAACTGTAAATATTGTCAAAAATTACTAGTATGAAATTCTCAATGAATAAAATGGTACAGGATAAATGAATACCTGCTGGGAGACAGGTTTTGTAATATTACAAGTGTGGGAATCAGGGGCCATTGTTAACAAACCCTCAAAATGAAATAGATCACGTGCCACCCTTACCTAACTTGTTGCCGCTTCATTTCAACTATTAAGGGTGCACTCTTATATCAGGTATTATTTTGCACGAGGGATGACAATTATACAAGGGAGGATGTCAGCAGGCGAACTATTATGTCCAACTTAATTAGTGTTGTCTGATTTTAATAAAAATGCAGAGAGGTACCGAAGTACTGCTCGAAAGCAGTAAAAAAAATAAAAATATGTCATGTATTTTTTAAATTGACACTCCGGAAGGTATCCAAAGGCCATTGGAGTGACCAAATATATAATAATTGTTTATATTTCAATGTGTAAGTAAGCAATTAACTAAGTAGTAAGTAATATTAAGTTCATGTCTCAAATGTTCGCAACAAAGCCATGCAAATGCTTGGATTTGTGCTCAGGTTGTCAAAAGACTTCAAGAACATAAATACACTTAAACTTCTCTATACTACTTTTGTTCGAAGTCAAGTAGAATACTGAACTCAAATTTGGTCACCGCATTATGCAGTTCATATTAAATCGTTAGAATCAATACAGGGGAAGTTTTCAAGGCATATTAACTACAAACTGCATTTGCCGAGTAATAATGTTGATTACAATGCACTGCAGATTGAACTGAGACTTCTATCGCTATGTGACCGAAGAGATATATTTGATTTTATGTTGCTTTACAAAATTGTTACTTCTTTTTTTGACTGTGTTGAGTTGATTGAACTGATAAATTTTCGAGTTCCACAGAGAGCTACGAGGTATAATGCTTTGTTTCAAAAAGAAAAAAGCCATACTAATATGCATTACCATAGTTTAAGAAATCGGCTAGCAATTATTGGCAACAAACTAGGTGATACCATCGATATCTTTTACACTAACGAAATACACATAATCTTACAAAATACTTCCTTAAATAAATATTTACATACTCTGAACCATAAGATAACAAACAATACATTACATTACTTCTTACTGACATCACTGTTTATCACCGAACAAGTGATCCTTGTTCGATGACTGTCTATAGTTTTTTTTTCTTTTTTGTTTTTCTCTTAGAATTTAAATTATGTATGTTTGTACTATTATATTATATTATGTATAGCATTGCTTTGGTATTTATACTTACATTTGTTTTGTAAAAGCCCCATGGGCGTGAATAAATAAATAAATTACAAGATAAATAAAAAGTGCTTATCTAGTTTACTTACCTACTGGAAGGGCAGTTGTGGGAGAAGTATAAGAGAGTGCTACAGTTCCTTAGCAGTAATAAATCATTCATTATAATACCAGTATTTCTAGTGACTATAAAATAACACTATTGCAAACAATTTTACAAAACACTACATTTTAAAAGGGGCATTCAAAATCAAACCCATTACAACATTGCTTCATCATGAAACTTTTATCACTATTTTTACTAAGCAAACAAATATATGATTTAAAACTCAAATGAAAAAAATCACAATTGCATTGTACACTTGAAAAAATCACAGTTGACTCCAGGACTTATGCGAATGACTGTTTTTTCAACAGATTTCATGAATGCGAATGACTGTTTTTTCAACAGATTTCATGAATGCACATTGTAATTGTGATTTTTCTATCTTTCTCTTGATGTGTTAAATAAAATTGCAAATATATTTGGCATTTTTAATAATCGCTTCATTCTCAGATGAACAATGTAAAAGTTAAAATTCTATACATGTACATGTGTTGATTAAACAGTATAGCATTAGTGTGTCCTTGCAATAAACTATATTTGGCAAAATTTACAGCAAAGTTACTGAATTTTTTTTCGTGTAAACTCAAAAATCAAAAAGCAGAATAAGCGTTGACTAAATGAGAATTGGAATGTATGACTAAACAAATAGTTAAGAAGAACAATTGAGTGCCATATTAAGTTAAGACGGGCGTTAGTATCTCACCAGTCACAGCGATGTAGTGCTGGCCCTCCCCGCCTGCACCACAGCCACGTGCTCCCCCGACCCGGGGCTGGAGCGGCCGGAGCTGCCCCCGAGGCTGCGCACGTCCAGCACAGTCACTCCATTGGCCGTCACCTAAAATACAACACTAGTTCAGCCTTTTCCGCTATGGATTCCACAAACTGCTTCCATGCCAAACGATCAGCTGCCATTTTCTGTGCATCTTTCCAAGACTGGTGTAAACTGCCAATGGATTGTCAGTAGTGAACATCCAGGACACCGAGAACATGATGCTTTATAAAATAGACAAGCGTTTTATCCTATTTGGACGTCTCTGAACTTGGGGCCCTATAATCAATGGGGTCTAACATAACATATTGCTACCACTATGCCACGAAGCGGGTGAAATCTTATTAGCTTAGTTTAAATAAAGTAATTTAGTAAACAAATAAGTTACCAATTCCTCATTACTGCTAAAAATGTCAGCAAGACCGCTACATATTTGATGTATTTAAGAACAGCACGGAAACAGAGCTGAATGAGATAAGTAAACTGAATATTCATAGTTGAAAACTATAATTTTAAATAATAATGCTTGGAACAGTCGATCTAAAATCAAAATTATATTTAAAATACCTACCTGATTTTACTTAACTATTTAACTGACAAAAAAAAAAAATTTTGTTTGACTTATAATAAATTAATGTACTGTTTAGATGGGATGTTTTCGTCGATGGTTATAGATGGTTCCTCACTGCGGAACTGTATTGATTTTTAATATCACAGATAAGATAAGAAATCGGACAATTGGAAGTAATGTATTGATTATTATTATTCAGCGCCTATCCAAGGTATTATCAATGTACAATGTATGTTGGGTACGGATAAGAGAAAGTAGCGGTAGTATTTTATTAAGACACATAATTTAGGAAGAGAGACTACCTGTTGTATAGCCTGCTGGAGACTATCGGCGTTGTTAGGGATGACGATGACATCGTCCTGGTTGGAGGGGGGGAGGGGCTGAGCGTTGGCCTGCGCGGGGGGAGGGGAAGGTGAGGCGCGGGGGCCCCCTCCCCTCCGCCTTACCGTGGGGCACGAAGACTTCACGATTATCTCGTCCGTCGGGCAGTCAAAATCTGGATCAAAATTTTGTTATTCATTAACTCCACATCTGAATCATATTAATGATATATTTAAACATTTATGGAAAATTGACAAGAGTTTAAAAAAGAAAAATAATTTTAAAATCAAATAGAACCCATTTAAAAATTTTTTGATTATTATTTAACATTTTTATACATATATTATGTACAATACATATCATATAAGGCAGGTTTATTGCCAGGTGGAAATTCTTCCAACTAACCCAGATAAACTCAGTGTGAAAGATTGATATATGTTTCATACTATGCTATGGAAATCGTATGTTAAGATCTTGTAACGAATTGAAGCATACTATTCTAACACATATTACAAATTAAATTAGTTTAAATTAAAAAATGAAAAGTAAGAAGATTAAAAAAGTAAAAAGTAGATTCAAAGATGACGTTTTTGTTTGCATAAACAAGAAAGCCTTTATCTCTCTAAAATATAATAGCTAATAATGAGGAAATCCACTGCTACCCGGAATTGAATTTTAAAAATGCTTTCGTGTAGACGCGAATATTTAAAAATTTTGAAGTGGGATGAAATATCCCAAAAACGCACGCAAAAATTAAAAAAAAATGTTGAAAATAGCATTCATTTCAAAATCTTAAACAATGACGTCACTCCTTGTATCTAAGTGTAGTGTTTCGGTTTCCGTTTTTAAACCCCCGTAGCCGCGTTCCATGGCATTTTAATATGGAAAACAATCTACATACAAGCTTCTATTGCAAAAAAGATGGCCGCCATTCAGTCTACCTAGAACAGCTGTTAACAGTATATGACAGTTGAGTCGACGGTATATTTTTTTATCTGTGCTTCCCGCGTCAGTTTGCATAGATTTTTGACAGTTTTGTTACTGGCTGGAGAAATACCATGGCCTTAAACAACCCGTTTTATGACGTCACTCCTGCAAAAATGACGCAGTTAGTACATAGTTGGTATTTAGCGCGGTATTTGAAATGTGCAACTTTAAAAAATCGTATCTTCATCAATAACTTATAAAAAAATTATTAAATATATATTTTTTGTTTAGTTAAATAGTAAGTTTATAGAAAAAAATTACTTTAGAAAACAGTGGATTCCCTCATTATGGTAACAGAAATTACTTTTGATTACTAAATACAATAAAATATTCAGCAATTTTATAGCTTATTTATGATTTCTACAATCTGAAATTTCCTTAAGCCTGGAAAAAATCGTGTTTTGCCCTATACTAGACTTATAGAACTATTATGTAAATTATTATTTTTAGGTATAGTCTGCTCCTTCCCCCTGGATTAAATAAAATTGCACATCCACCACTGGCTTTTATATAATGTAAACTTAATGAACATGGTAATCATATAAAACATAAAGATATTTTTTAGATTTTTTTTATTGGCGTGGCAATGGATTGCCCTGCGCACCATTAGGTGCGGATAAGGGAAAGTAGTCGTAGTAGTAAAGTTCATTTTTAGCGGAAACAAGTAACATATTTTGATACATAACTTTCATTAAAGCATAAAGTGGAAGGGGAAATAATAAAATTATTATACTTATGTCAACAATTGAGTTATTTTATTATTTAATTACGGAAGTGAATATACTCAATATAAAGAAATATTCCTAGAGATTTAACCCAAAATGTTTAGGTACTGTATGTAACAAATAGATTACATGGATAAGATATTATTATATGTATAAAATTTAAGGAAAATCATATATTTGATAGTCTTAGAGTTATGAATGAAGGGTTCAATTATTACAATGGAGCATATATTTAGGAGAGAAGGAAGGGTGGTGTTACTATGATACCACGCACAGCATCCAGTATCCATAGAGACACCCATTCTCCGCACCAGTTTGCACCTTAATCCACCATAATACCACATCGCATTCAGGATCACAGACTTATCAGGAACTGTTTTACTAAAACTGAGATTCCAAAACTAATTTCATTTAGGTAGTAGGTAATAATTCTCTTTTTAACCAATATTTCTACCTAATTCTGTTAACATTTATATATCCCAAACAATTTTATATAAATAACCATCAGAACAGAACAATGACAAATAATATTGTACATTTACTAGAATACAATAAAAATCTAAATTGTGAGAATATAGAAAATACAGGTGAATGAATTTTTTTAAGGGAGGACTAAAACAGTAAAAATGAATTAAACTTACTCTCTAAATAAAATATATTTTCAAGCCCCATGATTGAGTTCCCAATTAGCAGAAGCAACAAGGAACTAACACAACCCAACACAGAGAACTGATAGCCGTAAGAGCTTCTCATATGCCGGTGGGGAGCACAGGTACCTATATTGTTACCCAGCCCACGGTGTATTGATCAAATAATCTTTGTGATTAGTGCCATATTAATTTCATCACCGATACCATTTGCAACTAAACAATATAACAAAATGGGGCTGCTCTAAAGGGGTACCATAAAAACAGTTTCTCATTACACACCTGCCTCCCAGGGGATCTCAACCAAAATGGTGTACTGTAATTACCTACACTTGGTTTTCATCATTACTTACGACTTCCAAATTGTTTATGTCAACATAGCATAGTGGTTCAATTTTAAACATGAATATAAATAATACAATTTTATACATAGATTAAGACATAATATCGATGGCTTAGTATGAAAACCTCATATGGCACAAACTTTTTTTTTTTCAACAGCTGTTTAATATAAATATATTTATGGGTTTCTATCTAAAAACATCAAAATTTAATTTTTGATAAAAAATGGAAATATGAGGTTTTCATACTAAGCCATCAATATGTTTAAGTAATAATTTAAAGATTGATAGGTATGGACACATTACAGAAGGAGATACATATTATAAATATTAAATTTAGCATGATTAGAATGACATATGGCAGCAAAAGTGACGACATAACATTGTAGTAATGTCTATCGAGTGATTTAAATAGACACACAAAAACCAATTTTTATATGGCATGTTAATATTTTTTTAAATACCTACATTACTTAACATTTAAAAGCATATAGTACATAAAATCAGCTTTAAAACTAAATCAATTCATCATAATTAAAATTCTTAAAAATAAACTTAATTATCACGATGTCCTTACAAGGTTGTCATGTTGCAAAAATGTTAGAGATGGGACTATTGATAAATTTAAATCGATCAATAATTTAAAAAAAATATTAACGAAAATAATTGATCACTCCGCTCCTTATGTGGAGCATATGGATTCCGCAAACTGCCTCCAAGCAAAGCGATAACACATGAATTTCTAACGCTGGAGCCTTAACAAGAAGATGACACTCTTGAGACATTAGTTATATTGTTTACTAAAAAAATCCTTCCATACGAAGATTGAATTTAATTATATTTAATTTTATAAGTCCTAATTTTTTATAAATAAACAGACTTTGGTTTAGTCGGTAATTTGCACAAGAGCTGGTAGCTTCTATAGTTTGAAGTCAATTTGTGAACTTCATACAATAATGACAAAGTAGGAGTTAGAACAAAAAAATTATTAGACAGATTTATTGTATACTTGCCAGAGATTTTAAGATTTTTTTACACCATTGAAAAATAATAAAAAGTCACAACTACAATTCTTTCATATTAACTTTTTTAGACGGAATACCATTTAAAATTTGTATAAATTATTTAATGTTTGAAACACCTGAGTACATATTATTATCAGTGTAGCACTGCCCTTCCACAGTTAAAGCAGGGACCAGTCACAAGTTGGGGTGGGGAACTTCAACTCCCTTCACTACACGGGGGTGGATGGTCTTGCTTGACTGCACAGGGGGCCACTGCCCTTGCACCTGGCCCGTCAGCACACCATACTTTCTAATACTATCTAGTCTTTAAATATATGTTACTTTGCATTCAATCTTATAAATCATTTGTAAATTTTTTTTTTAAAAGTAATATTATACAAGATGGAGCTCTTAGTAGTACAATATTATGTGCGACTAGACATTTTATACAAACCAATTAATTTTTAAAAAATAGTAGGAGTTGCATGGCTCTGTTTAATTTAAATACCAAGTATAAGTCTTAATAAAAAATGATAATTATTAACATATTCATTATTTTGAAAAAAGTGCTGAAGAAACATGAATTTAATTTTAACTATGTTATTAGTAGTGAGATCTTTGCTTTACTGTGCCAATATATCGACATGTAGACACAGGTAAATATTAACCTTGTATCAATATAATTCCACAGAAAATCGTTGATAAATGCTCGTATCGTTTTCATACCGACCTGTATCTACATGTCGATATATTGGTGATCTCTGCCGTGGGTTTAAACAACATGAAGATTTGAAATGCTGCAAATGTTGTTGATACTTGGATGTATAGTGAATGTTACTTACTGGGTTTTAATTTTTTTAAATCGTGAAATAGAATTTTCAAGAAATGGATTGCTCTCTCCAAGATTTTGAGCTGTTAAATTTACCTACAAACGATTTGATTTCATACAAAATTTCAACAGCAATGTATGCGTTATCATTTATCATTTAAAACTATGAAATACCAAAAACTACTGTTTCTATATATTTTGTCCTTACAAGGTTTCAAAAATTGACAGCCAAACATTCAACTAGAATTCAACTTAGATCAGACTCAAGCCGAGGTCCTACGCCATGGTTTTACAATGTGCTATCTACTAAACTAGTAAGGAAGATTATTGAAAATATTTTCCCCAAAATATTTTGTCATAGAATGATACAGTCTGGTACGGAGTTAGGACCCTACTATAATATTTAGGCATCACCTTTGTAAACTGGTTGTCTGAATGACTAAACCTTACAAGAAGAGACATAAGGGTTCCGCTTGGATAGATATAATTGAGATAAAATTCATTGGTCAAAATTATGTAATATATTAATAGGTATACCTAATGTATGTTTTTGTTCCGACGTATATACAATGGGCCAGTTACTTGGGATACAAAAAAAAACAGGAGGTAAAACAACAAGGGCTACAAAATGTAGCCAAAATATGTTTAGTAAAAAGTGAATCGTTTCTGAGATATTAATTTTTTACTGTTTTGTTTAAATATATTATGTATTTTATTTAACTAGCGTATAAGTAATATCAAATCGTGAAGAACCAACTGGTATGTCAAAAACATAATGATTAAATAGGCTTTCGGATAATAAAAAAATATTTTTTGAGATTTTTTTTCTCTTGTCAATACAAAAAGCTGGTTGCGGTTTCATAGAAAATACGGTATAAGGTTATACAATACTGCAAAAACACTACTAAAGCAATAAAAAAATTAATAATGGTTTTGAATAATTCTTCTGGTAAGAAGCATTGTGTATCATACGTCTTATCGCTAAAAGGTTTTATGGAAATATCGAACTTATCTTTGATGTAAATAAGGTCAATATTTCCGTAATACCAGCCCTACAGTTAACGGCCTTTGGTGATAGGACGTATGCTACATATACCACAATGCTTCTTACTGGAAGAATTATGCCTCTATATTTTCTTCAATAACTTACCAATGTCAAAAAAATTTAAAAAAATTAAATATTTTCAAATCAACAAAATAAAAACACTAAAAAAGTTTTATCTCAGAAAACGGTTCACATTTTACTAAACATGTATCGGCCTCATGTTGTAACACTTGAGGTGTTCTACCTCCTATCTGTTCTATCTCAAGTAACTGGTCACCCTGCATAAACACATATATGATTTTAATAACGACAGTTTCCGACAGACCCATGAAAATACGGACTGTCTGGTAAACCCAGATAAACTCGCAAATCTTTATGTCAGAGAGGACAGAATGCCACATCACCCTGTCCCGTCACACGTCCTTTTCTTCATCTACATCCAAGCCTAAGTGGAGAATATTTAAATGTCAGAAAATAGTACACAGAGTTCAATATATAATTTTGATGAAGGTGCAAGATATATTAAGTATATCATAAATAACATTATTACCATAAAACTATCTCCAAATTGTTAGCTATGGAAATAATATTTTGCTATAATCTAGACATATTTATGATTCCAACATTCAATTTCTAAACTCAATATCTCAAATGGACGATATCAAAACTGCTAAGATTTTTTTCATGGTCAAGGTTAACTAAGTACATGAGTAAGTACAAGAGAAAATAATTTTAAAAAAATCGATAGTTGAATTTGTAGCAACAAAAGATGTGCTACCTAAATGATAACAATGTTAATGTTATCAGTTACCTACTAGGTACTATAATTGACTGAATGCATAAGTACTGCATACTAGATACAATAACATAATTGCTTCTTGCCTAGATGTGTATGAATTTATTGCAAAAGCATGTAGGATTTAAATATGCATGACGAAGTTATGTAATTGATTTATTACAATACTGAAGCTTGTTTAATTATCGATGAAACTATCTGTAAGCTATCTAATAAATATGTAAAATAAGTGCCTATATAAAAATATAAATTTCACTAACGACATTCTTCTGTAACGCAAAATGTTTCATTTAAAAAAAAAATTACCCTCCGTATGTAAGATCAATAATGCACATTATAATTTATAAATGAATGTGAAAAATAACAAAATTAAGAAATATAATATATACCTGTCAGCCATTTTATTAGATGAGCCCGTACGTCAAATCACAAAAATAACAAGAAAACAAGAAAATGCGGCACATGAACTTTAAAAATCAGTTGGAAAACTGTCGGGAAAATACGAGTCAGGAAACACGACACAATTTTACATTGAAATGTATGTTTTATAACAATTATTTTTAAATTTCTAAAATAAAAACGTGAAATGAACCAAGTTGTTGACTCGTTGCTACGCCAGTCGCCTTGGCTACGGTATAATGGCCGACGCTCGCCTGGCAACGCATGCGCGCCAAGTTCAATTTGGACCGCGCACAAAACGAGGTGGGTATGTAATATTTTTTATTTAATTTTACAGACATAATATTATTTATATTGTAAGTTATTATAAGAATGAGAGTAGACTCAATGTACAATTTTCTTGATTTTAGAAGTCATAATATCAAATTAATGCTTATTAATTTATTTCAACGTATTTTATACTAATTATTTATACCTATCTATTAATATTTATACCTACATAACCTTTGTACATAGGCAGATAAAAGGAGGTGAAGATATTTATTTATTTTATCAATCTATAGTATTTTTTAAAAACATCTCTGGGTGTGTAGGTATCTTTTTTTTTAAATTGCATGCATTTGATAGTAGTTTATTTAATCAACTTTGTAATTTAGTATAATCATTTATATCCACTGACAATCAGTCGGCAGTCTACGTCAGAACTACAGGTCGTGGACCTGACTCGAAACGCCGCTCGGTGGCGGCCGATATAGCTTGGAGAAATAAAATTGGAACTACTTTATGGAATCCAGATGCTTCATATAGGTAGCAAATATGGAATGACAATAATTATATTTACATGATGAGTAATACACATATAAAATTTTAAAAGACACGAAAATATTATATTTGAAAGCTCTGAAATAAAATCAGTTAGTTGTAATAAAAATAATAAATATTACCAATCTAATAACAGTTTGTTACGGGATAAATATATTTTGCGGCTCCCATAGAGTAGTAGGTAAGTGGCTAAAACGTTGGACTTACGCTACGGAGGTTCAGGGTTTGATTTTCGCTGATTTCACAAAAATTAAAAATATTTTTTCTCGTGTTCGTGTGATATTGCTGACCAGACCTCAGTTTTTGGCCTATTGAGGTGGTTAAAAAGATGAATATTTACACAGGAATTAAGAAAACATTTAATCTAATGCTAATTATAAAATTGTCTTACTTTCGTATTGAATAACTATTCCATTATAATTATTTGATGTGTCTTTCAAACTAAAAACGTCATCTTCTTCGAAGTCCAGGAAACAGAAATAATCGCTCATTATTTATTTTTTATCACCAAGACAATACAAATATTGAAATCTTTTCAGGTCACCAAGCAATTCGTCGTTTGATCTAAAATGCCGGATGTTTTTTGTTTTATTCGATTTCGAAATAATAGAACACATCAATTTTATTAAAACTTAATAGTTTTTCTACCCGGCCATTTTAATGACCTACCTGTCTATGTATACCATTTTACCTACCATTTTTAATGAATAGGTACCATTTTACCTACCATTTTAATGAATAGGTAGGTAGTAGGTACCTACCTGCATATCGTGGGTATACTGGCAAAAAACGCTAACTCGAAAATATGCTGTTTGGATTTAATGATGCAGTATTGTTAAGTTTTTAAAGCTCTACAATCGGCAGAAACACAAATTTTGGATAACTTATAAAGCGCTTTTTTTCTGAAGTACCTAACCTAAAATCATATTTCTTTCTTTCTCTAAAATAAAAAGGAAATACTGCTATTAACAACAAAAGTTTTCTAAGTATGAAAATTAATTACATGTTTGAAAAAATGAGAAATAATTAAAGTTTCAACTCATAATGCAATAGAATAAAAAATAAAAAATAAAATTGGAAAAAAAAAATTAAATGCTCGATTTCTCAAAACAGGTATATTAGAGTTAACGTTTTTTGCCAGTATACCCACGATATACCCATGTGCCTATATTTTTTTTAAGGCAGCAATACATCAGCGATAAATTAAACAAATATATCTATATTTTCAAATTATTTACTAATTTTCATCATCTTCATCACAAGTTAGTGTGGAACCTTGAAGGAATCACTATAATAATAATGTGGAACACATATATTATATGGATTTACAAACTGCCTCCAAGCTAAGCGTTCGGCTGCTAGTTCCTGTGAGTCTTCCATATTCCGTAGCTCTGACGTGAACTGTCTACGAATGTTCAAATTTGAGTTTTTTTTCATAACAAAACATACTACCTATACAACATTTTGGGCGTGTTCAAATACTTGTACACAAATCTGGATTTTACCCCAAGACGGGAGGTCTAAATAAAAGTAAAATAAATTGCAGAGCAATTTAACTCGTTCAGAGTCTTAATTACAAAAATAAAGTAATTTGCTAATAAATACTTAACTTCAATATAGATGAAGCTTTCAACTCGCTGGTGGATGATTCTCGATTCGTAACATATATATAAAATCAAAAATGTTACCTGGTGTGGATATTCGCTAATAAGCGGAATGGGGAATGTTGTAGTACCTACATAAAGTGGCCACTTAACCCAGCCAATGACAGGTAACATATAATTTGAAAAAATTCTACCTCATCTCTGTTGGGATATTAAATGAAATAAATACTACCTATTCCTGTTATCAATTCGATAATATTATCAAATTAGTTTTAATATTAATTTTAAAAGAAAAATAATATGCCTACGGTATGCCTTTGCTGTGAGATTTTGAAAGAATCTTTATAGATAATATAATGTTTTATTGTGATTGACACTTCTTTGTATTTTAAAATTCAATTGATTATTTTCAAGAGGATTTTTCTATGTTTTTAAAATTTATTTTTATTATGGATTTTTTTTTTTATTCCAAAATTTTGTTAACAAGCCAAAACACCATAACAGATAAAATCACCCTTTTTAAATTGGTTAACCCTTTCACCACCAACATTCTAGCCATCGAAATTGTTTTTATTTTTTGCATTTGTATGTACTATGATTTTTTCAAATATTATTACCAAAAAAACAACATAGCAAAATGTGTAAAATAAAGGAACACATCACATTTTTTTTAAATCAAAATTTTATTAATAATTGTGTAGTTTATATCTGTATTAAATATTTTAAAAATATAACCGATTTTGATAAAGAATACTTAAAATATAATTATTAAAAATGCTTTAATCGTAGTGACGATGACGCTAAGCTTAGGTTAAACCGCCAAAATTAGTTTAATAAAATATGAATACCTACATTACAGAAAATTATTATATTAAACAAAAAAAATTCTTCAAAGCATATAGATTCTGTGGTTGTTGTTTTTTTTACGTATCTTTAAAGAAAAAAGAGGAAAAAATTACAGGAATAAAATGTTCATGTACTTCAAGAATGATATTAAAATTATTGACGTAAAATAAAGGTTTAAGGTACACAGTATAGATCTAAATCAGAAATTTAATTTTGGAGTTTAAACATCTATTAACTATTTGGATTTTTTTCTTCCTTTACCTACTTGAGGAATGACACTGGTAGTGGAGAGATAATGGATCTAATTCTCTTTAAAACTAAAGGAGAAAAAAAACAAAATAATAATAAATACCACAATAATAACGTATTGCACTTTTATCAAGAATAACGTATTGCAGTTACCTTATTCAACCCAGAATCATTCGTTTTTTTTTTGGAATGGTAACAAGAATAGAACCGCTTAACTTGCTGGAATATTTCGTAAGAGATTTTATTTCTTACACTATATATACGAAATTAAGATATTTGAAATCAGTGTATACTATTAAAACATAAAAAACAGCATTGTGATCAGTTATAAATATTTAGATGAATTTAAAAAAAAAAAAATATTAGCTGTAGGAATTTTTTTAAAGCTAAATAAAAATGTACAACCAAAAATTATGACGAATCTTAAGGTTTCATTTGTTTATTTATTGACGGCACTTATTGACTTTTACAAAAAAATACAATCTAAATGCAGTGCAATACAGAAACAAAGAAAACAATTTTAACAATAATTATACTTCAGGTAGCAGTTAAAAAATTCACCTGAAGCATATTTATTATTGTTATTTATTATTATTATTATGTTATTCATGTTCTATTGTTGTTTTTGTCCAGTTAAAAGATGCTCAGGTATGCATCATGTTTTTGACCAATGTGTTGGAATAATTTTCCTCCCGCAAAAATATATCAGGTTAATCGCTGATTTTAAAAAAGCCAGCTGGTTAAAAGTGTCTCTATTTTTTTTTAATTGTCCAGAATATTTCAGAAATAACAAGTCTTATAAATAAAAACGTTCAATAATTTTGAGAAAAGCTGATTTTTCTTAGCGATAGGGTTTCGGCGATAATATAATAACTACCTATTGACATTCGAATAGATGAATTTTTGTATGATTACCATTTCCCGAAAAGGTGCTTATTGATCACGAATACGAAATGAATAGAGTACCTACGGGCACATTCGGCAGAGTTCGTATCACTTCGCCTGTTTCCGCCACACTCGAGCCTGGGAGGGGAAGCGCTCGGAAAACCGATAGGCCATCAAACATTAGGAAATAAGTTTAGTAAAGCAGCTTATTAATCATGTTTGCGCTTATCCATCGGAACGGGCTATTTCGCATTCCCCCGTAGGCTACGGGTTAGGAATTCGAGCGAGTGACCGCCGCGAGTACGAGAGAAATCGACTGTCCGCGCCGTTTACGTTATGTCGGTGGAAGAATTCCCGCTCTTGAGGGATTGTCGCATCTAGCGTCACGGGAAAGTCGTAACGTGTGGCGTCTTCATTTGTCAAAAAACGATGCGATCGAGCGTCGAAAGTTGAAAAGAGTTCATCTTCGGGCATACGCGCGCATCAAGTTTAGGTTATCGATTTCCCTCCGCGGGGAGTAAGCGGCTCGGGGCAGAATGAAGGGAGCTCGGTAGGGGCCCATGGGGCAGTGATGCGGGGGAGCGGGCCCCGCCTGAGCAGCCCCCAGCAGGCCGGGCCCGATGCAGTGGCGGAGCCTGGCGAGGCTCAAGGCACCCCCCGCCGCCGGTAGTTCCCGCGCACGCACCATGCTCTGCTGCGGCCGTAGGAAGGTAAGGCGCTGCCGCTGCTCATGCTCATGTTCTAGCCTCTAGCATCTCCTCTAGCCGCTACTATCACTAGTCACTAGTTACCTCTAGCTACCAACTGTCACGGCCTTCTGTCCACTCCAATATCTCGGACAAACATTTTCATATCGATTTGCATTACCTGAAAAATTAGTTCAATCGTACAAAGTACATATTTTATGTACGTTTACTTATGGTATATCCACTGACTTGTCCTATAGTGGCATTCAGTTATTTTTTAACATTGAAAATCAAAATTATCATATATGTAATAATAGAAAAATATTGATGATATTTGAACATATGATTATGTTCTGATATATATAATATATTTATATATATATTTTTTTTTTAAATAAAAAGATTTTTCTATGCAATCTATGCTATTCGCACATATTTCAATTTGTAAAATACTATTTCCAATAAAGCCTAAGCGGCTTGTGCTTGAAAATAGGAATCGAGTCGTGTCGAAGTGGGGATTCGAACCGACGCGCGACGATCTCTGGACTCTGAATATGTTATTTTGAATTTTCGCAAAAGGTATGCCTTATAACAATCCAAACGATATGCACTTCACTTCACAATTTACCTACGAAAGATTTTTGTGAAGAACTTTATATAACTGATATTGTACCAGTGGTCCTATTCAAAATAAAATTGACATATCCAATAATACCACCACGTTTATCCGGTGCATTTCCGGTTTGACCGAAATCGAGTGTTCAGAATGTGCCTAAATATTGCAGAGCGAAACTCCACTTCGCTGCAATTCAATAATTTAAATTTCTCAGACACAAACCATTTGGCATTCCTGAAATTAATTTTAAATTATTTTAATTTTACAGATATCATAAGATTAATTGATTTATTTTTTCTTAGGAAAAACTCTGTCTTCCGGTAACATACAATATATAAGGAATATAATTATTATCTTTAGTAGCCATTTTACAAACTATGCATTTTCTCAATATTAATCCAATATTAAAACGTCTGAATGATTACACTCAATTAAAAGTGCATGGTTACAATAGTTGGCAATTAAATTGACAGCCTAGTAGGTACTCAATGCGTCTACATATACCTACCTCGTATAAACATACCTTTATGCCTAAGGGAATTTTTCACGATAAAATGATTATTTTTTTATTGTATAATACGACATAATATTTATGACTGTAAAAATGTCTACAGTACTTATCGTTATTACCTATTCATGAAAGGACCCTTCTTGAATATAGGTACGTTTATGTATTCAAATAATGTCTCGACATAGTTTGCTTTAAAAAAATGGATTCATATTATTTTATGCTGATCCAATAGATCGATGAAATTCCTAACTGGGTATAAATTAACGCTCAGGCGTAGGCAGGACTGATATCTTGCCTATCAATCCTAATAATCATTTACAAAGATACACTGCACTTGGCTTTCTACCAAAGCAGTACCGTATGCATAAATTGAAATAAAAAAGAAAACAGAGATTGATGAATAATTGTAGAAAAATGTTATGTTTAATACATTATGGAGAAATCAGAAGCATCACGGACTTAAAATCTTCGCAACGACTCGATTCCAATTTTCAAGCACAAGTCGCTAATGTATTAAAAATGTTGTTAAATATAAATGCAAATATCATGAAATTGCTTAATCTATTTTAATTGTTCACGTAGTATATTATTATTAAATTAGTTTACGTGCAAGTGAAATTGATTTATTTCATCTGCATAATTATTTTACCTTTGTACTCGTAATAAAATAAAAGCAGCTGATAAGCTGGTTGCTCGTGTAGTTTCGAAAGCGGTCGGGAGAAAGAAATAAAATTAGTAGTTATAAACTAAGTTTATTTCAATAAAAAATCCTTTTTCTGTTTTTTCAGCATGTTTTCAACTTTACACAAAAAAAATATATATCTAATGAATAAATAAGAATGCGTTTTTATTAATTTAATTCATATTTAAATATCATGCCCACGACCTTTTTTAATTCTACTTGGCATACAGGAAAATACGTACCTAATAAAAACTAATTCAACAGCATTTTGATATTGCATATACCGATATACCTATATCTTACGAACCTAGGAATTCCAATGCCAGGTCCGCGACCCCCACCCACCCGGTTTGTCGGTCAATTAATAATTGATTTCATTATAAATAGATTATATTTTTGTTTCGTGAGTTCTCCTTATATATCCTTTTTTCCTTCTCAAGAGTTTTACATGAGTTCAACAAGATTTTAAACTATTTTTTACGTGATGGGTCTGTATATGTATATGTACCAATACCGTAAATGTGCTTCAATGTCTTATAAGTGAAATAGGTATTATGAAATGTGAAAAACATATAATTCAGTTCTACATAATATGTACCTATCAAATGCTTAGTATTTCGAATAGTCAATTAGTGGTTTATTGTAAAACCTGTAGTTTATTAAATGTAAAATTTGGCGAAAAAATATTTATTTTGATGAGAATTAGATTATTTGTAATACCTAATTGAAATTTTTACGTGATATTTTTTAAATTTAATGAAAATAAAATGTTCCTATTTTGGCATTATTTGGCAGAAAGTAACGATGGCACAATTCAAAAAGCCATTATTTTTCGAGAGCAATTTAATAATTATAATGTTTGTATATAAAATCCGATGTAATAAATTTTGATACATAAAAATAGGAATCTTTGAATTTCGAGAAATATATTATCTTGTGTAAGTTATTTTCAATAAAAACAACAGTAGAATTATGTATGATTTTTTTTTGAAAAGAGAAAAATGAGAAATAAAAAAAATATTTTGTACAGTTTTAGGCAACAAAAATATTTTAATAGTAATAAATTATTATGCTACAGTGCAAATATTATGTTATGTTAATATATTATAGTAACATATAAATATTATTGCAATATATTTAAAGTAGCATATCATGTTTCAGTACATTTTAACATACTAAAAGTACTCCAAAACATTTACTTTGGCTTGGTAACTAGGAACAACATGTTGAGAATAGCTTTTGGGAACCAATATAATTACATATTATTATAATACCTATAGTAGGTACAGTACAGATTCTTGTGCAGTTTGAAAACTGTCCCTTATAAAGCGAAAACTGTGTGGAATATTGAATGGTCCGCGCGAATTTTGACTGGCCTGGCAATTATTAATGTTTATTATGTAAACGTTTAAGAAGATAATGATATATTGAATGCTTTTAAAAACGTAATAAACAAATAACACAAATATATTTACATTATTAGCAATATTAAGAATTTCCTGTGTGCAAACATACGATAATAACTTATGATCTTAAATGATCTTATCGCTTAAAAATACACATGTTTAGCGTGTCTTTTGACAGACTGTACAGTTTTCTGAACAAGAAACTGTACAGTTTTCTGTCCCGTAAAAAGTGCGCATTAGTTGTACTATATACATACTATCGTAGTTAGAAAATCGAGATACGAATCCTACCGATAAGCTACCACTCATTTTTTATATTTTTCTGATTTATATAGGTTATACCTACCCTAAAAATGTTATATTTAGGTATACATTCGTATGAAAACCGGGTTGTAGTCCAGTGGTAGATTCAAGGACTCCGGATTAGATTCTCTAGGCTCGAATCCCACTCCAGGACAACTTGTCAGTATGAAATATTTATTTGAGTGGGATTTTACATAAAAATATATTATATTTGATACCTTTGACTGGCGCACAAGCGTAAGACTTATCATCTTGCCTCGTGTAATAAATAAGAGTTTATAATAGATTCCATGCACTAGGTGTATCAAAACAGTGCCCTAGGCACCATTTGGTACGAATAAGGGAGAGTAAAGTATTTCATTATGAAATTTATTCTTTATTTTAATAATGATCTAAATTTTTATCTCTTAGAATTTTAAACGAAACCGCTTTTTGCCTCTAACGCGTAATCGTAAAACGAATTATTTTTCCTTTCAATTAGCTTGTTTAAATGATAAAAATAAAATTAACAAAAGGTACGCTACTGTTCACTTCATGTCAAGGTGCAAAGGTATGCGAAACAATTATTAGGCCATGCTTTTTTCGAAGGATATGTAAAATAACTAATTTATAAAAAGGTACTACCCTGAAGGAACAAATATAAATTTCCGTTTACTGAAAATTATGAAAATATACATTTACGACTGTGTAAGTATAAAAGAAGGCAAAATTTATAAAAGCATTGAATGCATTTTCCTGAATGCACAATATGAATTTTCTCTCCGTCTGTCTACGGGAGTATTCAACCACGTTACAAGTTACAACCCGAGCGTACGACGCCTGCGTCCGGGAAACCCCGAGCACTTCCGGACGGCGCTTCGGGCTCGTGACGTCACGGCGGCTCCGCCAATCGATAGAGGATAGGGGGGGAACAGGGTACACTCCGTCGCGCCATCTTTGCTCCGTACATCAATTTTCCGAAAGTGTTAAAAGTACGATAAGTATTCTCGATCGGCGACCAGTCGACGTTAATGTGTGACAGTGAGGGCAGTGGATGCTTCTTTACAAGGAAGGTTAGTCCCCGCAGTCATATTTTATGTAATTACTCATCACCCCTCTTGGTTCCAACACGCAGGATGCAAGACATACGACTGTATAGATGTGCGGCTGATTTAGGGCTCACCTGAGCGCTCTATAGTAGAGAGATAACCAGCCTCTGGTTTTTATTCGGATTTCAAATATATTTTCCCTCGTTACATTTTACTCCATTCCTAGCTTGCGAGTATTCAATTAAACTATGAATCATTTGGGAAAACCTCGAGTTATTTGACCCCTGAATATAATTCATATTTCGTAAGAAACGTCCTCTGTGAAAGTTCTAAAATGTGTGGTTACAAAATATGTATTATTATAGTACAGTTATGTAGCAATAAAATCTTAACTGTTCGAATATTATCTTCAAAATAAAATAAAAAAATTAAAGTTATAAATCTTAAGATTTTCATCCAAAATTTAAGCCATCTTATATGTATCATCTCGTTTATATTACTAATCTACGACTGCTTATAAGACTTAATAAACCCTTACTGTTTGACACTGTAACATAAAAAGATACGTTAATTTTTACACGAGTGAAACAAATTACAAACCATAGTAAGATTTTAATCGAATGTCCGCCATGATATTAATTTGAATTGTGAGTGTATTTGAAATACTAGACACTACTACTAAATCACATACATGTATACAAAGATTCTTGCGTATGTGTAGTGAGGCACCCTAATTCACTAGGGTGGTTTCGGGAAATCTAACCACCTAGTAAAAAGCGTCATTACACGAAAAAAATTACCACACACACGAAAAGAGTTTTGCATTCCGCTCCTCTTTATATAAAATGTCAGTAGAGCGAATTTCAGAGTTCAAAGTTACGCATGCGTAGTACCCACGAGGAAAAGCCTACGGGAGTATACTACCAAACTAATACATCCATTCAACTATGGCTACTACAAGTGTTTCTAGTAAAAGCACAAATGCCGGATCCGTAATCTCAACTACCATCAACGTTTTACATTGCAATAAACCTACTAACTTACTACTAAAGTCAGTATCTTATCTGCTCACAATCACTAGTTTATTCAGAGTAAAACGTTTATTCAGAGTAAAACATTTATTCAGAATATAATTAGTCATATTATCGCAAATGCAGTTTTGGTATACGAGAACAACAAGTATTTTCATAAAAAACTGAAGATTATGGTCACATTGAAAACATGTTACCAATATATGCGTTTGCAAAATTATCTTTATTTTCCAATTTCTAAATTATAAGATTATATTATGATAGAACTCCACACCACTCTGTCCTGGCAAATTTCCCATGCTTACTCCACATTCATACATCTTCTCATGCACGCACGCCGATTATTCCGACTTGCTTTATAGTACCTTATAAATCCATAAAATCCTCTTAATCCATGGGCAAAAACTTTTTAAAGCATTTTATCCTACCTTAATTGATATTAGTATGAAAAAGAAACCTTCTCGGAAATAGATTAAAGACGCAAAAACGCTAAAAGCTCGCGACGACTATTTTTCTGAAGTGAACATTATTAGTAGGTACCCATGTATGTATTTTCTTCTGAAAACATACTTTATGTGCTCAGTGCTCATTTTAAAATACTTATTCAATATTTTATAATAAAATTATTCAATCAGAGTTACGTACAGAGAAAAATAAGTTGAGGAATAGAATATAGATAGCATGTACGATTTGTTTTCCAATGTTGCTTTCTGCATTATTTTTATCTAGTAGACTTCCAATAGACAGAAAAATAACAGAAACTACATCAATATTATATGCCTTTTTATTATTCATCGTGATTTTTGTCATCGTCACAAACGCGGTGATTTTTTGGTATATTTTCTCAACACGCAAGTATCTGCGTTACCACGCGAGGTTACGTTATAATAGGTAACTTCCGTACATTATTATATACCGCATACACACACAATAAAAAACCACCCCTAATCTTCTTTTCAACCCTGACCCTCTTTTTCCATTTCTCGAACTCGTAATCAGGCATATAAAAGGTCTGGGATTATTTTATCCTTGGGTCTATTATTTTTACGTATTCTTTTTCGGGTTTGCTTTTATTTTTTTTATTTGAAAAACCGCGTTTAGTCTAAACCCATTTTCCAGTTCACGATAACGTGAGCGGACCTGAAATTTCATGGACCGAAAATAAAATAATTCGCGAGTAGAATTCATTGTACTAAATAGATTAAATATTCTAGTAATATTTATTTTACCAAATTAATGATATATAATAACAACTTGCAAAAATAATTTTGAGAAGAAAAAAAAATACTTAACCATTTTTTTCAAAAACAATGCGTCAAATAAAATAAAATAATTCTACAAAATTTCTGTCCAAAAAAAAACTTTTTCTACAAAATCGACTTCAAATATGACGTAGATTCTTTCGTACATCGAGTTTTGTTACACGGTGTATATTATGTTTTATGTACTTATATGCAAATATAATATTATTTTACTATATTCGCGAAGAAAATCAACATTGTTATGGGGCCTGTTGCTTAATTTCTATAATATATAAATAAATAGTGTAATACGAATTATTACAAAATCATCCGTGCTATCGAATCAATCTGTAAACGTGAAAAACAATGCTTCAAACTTTCGCGCTAGTATAGAAAGCTCAAGATGACGTCATTGTGAGCTTTTTTATTCATCCAGATTTTTTTTAAATGATTTTAATAGTATTTTATTTATTGGTGTGTCTGACAATTCGGTACTTTGTGTACCAGGGTGTGGAAAAAAAATAGATCTTATTTTAATAGGTTTAGCTACTATTTTTTATTGTAAAAATATTCTTCAGTTCATCCAACATCGAACATACCTACATATTATGTACTAACTTACAACATAATATATTTTTTTCTCGTAAGTATTTATTTTACAGTAAAGCACTCAAATGAAATATCTTATACGAAACTTTCAAACCATTATGCTTAAAATAATAAATTGTTAGAATGGTGCGCGTTCAACTTATGCAGATAATTAATTTCATATTTTCGATATGACGTATTCAATATTAAACTATCATAATTGAACAATAAACATCTTTGAATGGATCTAATTTAATCTAATTTATTTATCTATTTTTCGGTAAATCGGCAAAGATACATCATACATAAAACTAATAATAATCGACATATTATAAACCTTTCTACATGTATCTTTAATTATAGAACTACACAGCATGTTTATTATTTATTTATAAAGTTACACTTGAAAACAAACAAAAAAATTCTCAATACTTATAAACATTGAAGAAAGAAACCTATGCACTAAAAAACGATATTTCCAAAAGTTAATATTTTAGAAATATGAAGGGTTTTCGCATAGGTTTTACAATAGGTTTTTTAAAAATAGAAGTAAAAAGAAAATATACAAAAGTACAATGAAGTTTAAGTGCAGTATTTATTAAAAATAAAATAAAATAAGTGCCTGTGTGAACTAATTAAATTAAATTAATTCATTTTAATTTAATTAAATTGTATAAAATCTAATCCCAATAATGATCCCCTTTAGCCAATGCTGGAATACGGACGCTGAAAGTATCCATATTACTATTGCGCTAACCTTTTGTTGTATTTTCGATTTATGCTAGCCAAAGTAATTTATTTGTAAGACAGACACAAAAACACCCAACAAACGCAGATTTCATAACTAAAATTATATCCTAACTTAAAAAAAAAAAACTGAATCCATGTTATATGAATGCACCAAGTCCGCCTGAATCGCTGAAAAGTTTTCAGGCATTTTCAGGTGTATTTTCTTCATCTCTCAGTAGAGTAGTTCGCCCCCCGGCCGCCGCGCGCCGCCCCGCGCCTGTTTGCTATCGCGCTGTCATCGCCCGCGGGATTTCCGGATTTTGTGGCGCCCGATAGCACGCCACCGATCCCCTATCGATTCACTTCTATTATTACACAACTAGAAGGAAATTTTACATCCATTAGCGAAAACATACATCAAAATTAAACCGAAATTGCTTTAAAGTAGGTACATACGATTTCATATTCCGTTTTACTGTACAGTTTGGTCACGCAATATTACATTGCATGTAGGTTTTTTTTCTTTACATTTTTACTGTCTACATACAATACATATCGGGCCTCGTTTAGATGGGTAATAATAATATATTATGAAGGTATATTGAGCAATCTACGATCGAAAATTAATATTGCACATAAACACATGAAAGTATTCATTTTTCTTCGTAAATTTTAAAAGATTATAACACTCGGAGAAAATGCATAGTAAGTTTTTAATAACCAAAAATTACCTACTTAATGCGCTTGCATATCTAAACAAGAACTTACAATATATAATTAAACTCCTACCATACACTTTACCCGATCCTGTGGGTACCTAAATTCTTTTTACTTCATTTCAACATCGACCCGCTCTTATTGGAAAACCCGTAAACATAAATATACGTACCTAAATAGCAGAGGGTTGTCTGTATATAACCGCTAATTGTCGAAACAGATTTCCTATCAGAGGTAAATAATTGTTCCCGTTTACAAAGAGTATATATATTTTTTTTTATTAAAGCGGATGGATTTTCCGTTGACAAAAGTTTGTAGACAATCAAAAATGTCATTTTTAGTTATTTATCGCTTTATTTTAATTGTGCTTTGATCAAAGGATTTTTAAAACCATTTGATATTGATAAAAAAATTAAAAAATCATACCATGGATATGGAAAAATGATAAATAATATTTTTTAAAATAATGGCAAAGGATTTTAATTTTTATTATCTTGAATATTTATACAAAGTCGTAAAATCTTATATTCTTGTGCCATATTAAAATGCCTAGGAAAATTAGGAGACAATCAAGAGTTTAAAGAAATATCGATAGGTATCAGTATTCGGTTAAGGGATTATGATTCTAATTCTTTAATTAATATCTTATTAGATGTCCAGGATGCTATAGGAAAGTATAAGTAAAACTGTTTAAAATATAGGCAATACCAATGCAGTGACCTATACACCATTGGGTGCGGATAAGGGACAGTACAGTGGTAGAAGTGTATTTTTAAATTTTCTCGTCTATTTAAGTTGGTATAAAAGTATTTATCACCGCGTAAATGGTATCGGTATTCTGAGTGTGAAGAACTTCATAGGTCAACAATCCTAGTGTTGTAGCAGGGCTTAGGAGGGCAAGTGAAGTGGCTCCAGCCTAGTGTCAGTGGGCCCTGCTTTTCCCTACACGTTCTCAAGGGCCGTTGTTCAGCACCGCAGCCGGAAGTTCCTGAACCCCGGCCGAGAGATCTCCACCCTTATTTACCTAACCTTACAAGTTGCCCCTTTTATCATTGTTCCGAGGTATTATTAAAAAAATGCCCTTTTGGATTTTCTTCTCAGTTAAGTTTTATAAGAAAATTTTCTTTCATCGTATCTTATTATTTGGTTGAAGAGTCTGCAAAGCCGTTTTTTAAATGTCTGTTAATTTCTAGGTTATCTTATAAATTAATATTTGTGATCGGTTCTAAGATAAAAAGTTAATTTCATTTTGGCAATTCTTACAAGATTTTTGTGATAGTCAAATTGTTACGTGTTACCTGCATAAATATTTCGTAATAAAGTTACTTTTGCTCAGATAAAAGACCCTGCAGTGCTATTCGAAACGTATGAAAGCGTTGGTAAGAAAACCAAATACTCAGCACATCCGGTCTGGTTTTATTATTATTTTCGTAGAAGAAAATTTTTGTGAGAAAATAGGCCTTTTGTACGTCTGCTAGTCGCGACAGGAGATACTACAACTAGATACTATGAAACTGCTATCTTACACACATAATAAACATATGTGTACCTATATGTAGCTCTCTTTAGGATCCCGTAGGTACTTTTATGCCACACAAGTCTTAGTATCCACCCACGGGCTCGAGAATACACCGTTTATCTACCTACACAACGTCTACATACCTAAAAATATATGTGTAGGTTTTCTGCAAAGCATTTTGTAATAAAGCGATTCTACCATTTTCACATTCTGGCGAGACATTCCTTACATACCCGCACACATTTTAGTTTCTATGACAGGCTTTGTTCCCTCGTAAATCTGTATTTTTTATCTAATATTATTAATATATGTCGTTTACGTGCTTCATAAAAAGTACGCTGTAAGCGTATGCAAATTTTACGAGTGTCGCGAAAGGGTCGGTACATCGTTAACCGAATTTCTCGTATTCTAAAGCTCATTCAATCCTGACTGAAGCGGGTCTCTTGACATCGCCGAGGGCGCATTATAGTTTGCCAAGTAGCTGGAGCTACCCCTTCCTGCTACCCGCTACCCGCTACCCGCACGGGGCGCGGGTGGGCCGTACTGTAAACGGTGAAGTAGGTGCTCGTGAATAATTAATGACGTGTGAATACACCCAGCCTACTTCACTCGGTTGGTGGTGGTGGACAGTTAGTAGACGAGACACTATACACGCGGCCAGCGTACTCCGCGAGTGGCATTGACCGCGGAACATTAACTTCACTCCGCGACTCGTCGCGTACCGCACACCTGTGAACTGATGATGTTGAATGGCCACCCTGAACAGTTTAGGTCACGATAAATAATTACGACTGAGGCCAGGCCCATCAATAGGATGATGTAGTAGATGAGTATTTTTAAACAAAGCAAGTTTTTTTTGATAATTAGGATAAACGACAAAGTGAGTGCTACAAACGTTGAGTTAAAAATAACATTATCTTACTACTACTACTTTCCCTTATCCGCACCCAATGGTGCATAGGGCACTGCATTGGTACACCAAACGCAGTGTATCTTGATCATTTCTATTGCATAAAGGTAGGATGATCAGTCTTACGCTTCAGTACTAGTCCAAGGTTCCCATGAAATATTAATATAAAAATCACATGTAAATAAATATTTCATGTTGACGGGAATCGAACCCCGACTTCGTGCACGGTAGCCAAATGAAAAATATCTTTATGAACATAGCGAAATACAATAATTTCAGAAAATCATGTAATAAAATATATTTATGTAAAAAATAATAGTATTGAATATATGTAACAAAATATATTTGTATGTACCTACCTACATATAGATTAGTAGAAAATTCCATGTCTATGTTTTTCCTTATGTCCTTGAATATTTTTAGGGTCACTGTAGTCACTGGTGTTATAAAACAAGAAGCAGCCTTACTATGCCTACGGTACAACAGATTGTAATAGTATTATATTCTGACAGAGTGTTATTGTTCTTGCAGGAAAATGGGCGCAACGTTCCAGACCTCACCGCGTCCCCTGGTCGTGCGCCCCCTCCGGCGCGCCTCAAGGACCAGACGCCCATGGTCATACAGAGCGACTTTAGAAAGGTAATAAACCAATTAGAAACCATTTATCTCGTAATAGTCTCGTAATATCTAGTAATAACCCTATTTTTTCCAAAGAAGTTTCAAATAAAACAAAAACCCTTAAAACTATCAGCGCAATCCTATCAACTATCGCTATCTGGTAATTAATAAACGAGATACGATTATTTAAACTTTGAATTGTTTATTGATTGTAATAAGCCTATTAAGATATTCCTTGCTATTCAGTTATTGGTGTAATCCACACCCATGTATTTGTAAATCGTGAGACAAACGTTATTTATTTATTTAGTAATGGCAATGTTATTGTCATTTCAATTTTAATTTTAATAACTGATCTTCAATTAGGTATTGAATGTATAATTCTTTTACAGGTTTCAGGAATCAGTTCAGAAATATTTCGTCAAATAGAAACTGTGGAAAATGACCACGATGCCACCACTGCAGCAGCACTGGAGGTAATGTACACTATTTTACTGGAGTTTGCATTTGAAAACCATCACTGGGTGAACGAGGGTTGCTAGATTCTTTTTCGGGTTACCCAGTATTTCTGGGTACAACAGCAGAGAAACCCGTAACCGAGAAAATAAAAGACGCCCTGTCTAAACAAGCTCCGTTTTACAATAAAAAAATCAATTAGGAACAAATAAGAAACTACTTCGAAATTAGACCACTTCTTTAGTTCCTCTATTTTTTTAAGGAAAAATTAATCATTTGAGTTCTTATGAGAACCTAAACATTTTAATCGGGAGTCCTCGACTCTACCAGTAGACAACAACCCGGTTATAATTATATTGATGAATTATTATAATGATTATAATACGTACTTGAGTACCTATTTCAATCAACACACAATAATTATTAAAACGCACATGTTTTGTAGGCCGTGGAACGGAGGGGTGAGATGATAGTTCGCATCCTGGAGCTGAGGCAAGTCGGTAGAGCAGCTGGTGAAGCTGCTAAACGGTTCTTCATGCTCCAGGTAACATTTTTTTGTGAAACTTTCCATATTATTTTTATTTTTATCCATAGTCTATAATTAACATTAGCATTCACTAAAATTTAACTATATTTTGGAAGCTGATACTTTGGATTATTCTGCTATACGTGTTATTCGTAATTATTACCAATGTATGCTGGATTGCAGCATTTACAATCAAAAGCCATGTTCGGATATTTTTTTTTACTCTAAACATTTTTCTAGATCAGACATAGTCAAACGCTACTTTTGTTCTTGAGTTGCACTTGATTGTTCATCATGTTCATTTCCTCAAAAAATGCGAGTAGTCTCAATTGTCTAAAATTACACATTTATTAGGATGCCAAGCACTCTGTGCAACTTGTGGAGATAGTGAAGCGGCCTGGGCAGACTTTGGGGCTGTATATCCGGGAGGGGAATGGGATGGACCGAAGTGACGGAGTCTTCATCTCCCGAATAGCGCTGGAGTCTGCCGTGTACAACAGTGGTTGCCTCAAGGTAATCGAAATCCAATTTAATGTTTTCCTACTAATGATAAAATATTTTTTTATTTCGGTTTCAAAACATTTACTTTCAATTAAAATAAATACATTACATACAAATAAATTGTGTTTATTCAAACTATCTGATTTTAGGTTGGGGATGAAATTTTGGCTGTCAACTTGGTGGACGTAACTCACATGTCCTTAGATGATGTTGTGATAATTATGTCAATTCCAAGAAGACTAGTTCTAGCCACTAGACAACGTAAAGGTTTGTATTATGATGTACATATATTTTTTATTTTAAATGCAGTGAACTCCCAATTACACGCTAGATTTGAATTAATAGACTGCGCCATTAGTTTTCTTTGTTTAGCATTGCACCTCAAAGACCATCTTGGCTCAATGTTTTTCAAGTGTAAATATATTATTATGTATTACACTTAAACCTAAAGTCTTTAATCTTTTTTTAAAAATATGGATATTGAAGTGTTTACAGGGTTTATGACCTGTCATTTGCTTGGTTAAGTGACCACTTGACACATTACAACATTCCCCATTCCGCTTATTAGCGAATATCCACACCAGCTAATATTTTTGATTTTCCTTATATGCTACGCGTTCAAAACACATCCACCTTTGAGTCGGATACGCCATCTATGTATTGACAGTGGAAAATAAAAACTTTAAAAATATGTGTAGTAAATAAATTAATTTTTTAACTTAGGAAATAAAGGAAGTGGTTCCCCGAGTTTACCCCCTCGGTCGGAGCACAAACCACCACCAGTTGTAGTAATAAAGCGAGAGTTGAGAGATGAAGACATGGTAGATGAACTAGATCACGGACATTCAAACAGGTGAGTTGTATACCTAGATTGATCATTTCCATAATTAAGCCCATTCTAGTCCCCTGCATATCATAGGCCTCCCCGAGTCTCCATTACTCCATCAAATTACGTGCCGTCTTCACTCACAATCTTCCAGCAATGTTTTCATAACACGCTTTATCCACCTATCATCAATAATGAATTAATCTGGTTTTGTCTTTTAGGGATGCCGGAAGTCTGAGGCTACGGCATGCACGAGATGAACGAGAAATGACAGATTCCAGATCCCGATTGGGATTGGGATTAGCCGGCTACTCGCCTGATCAGTCTTCCAATTTAGATCTCTACTATAACAGTAGGCCACCTTCAGAAACACCATCCAACCATTGGAGGTCAGTTGTTTTGACAACATCATATATTTTATAAGATGGAAATAGCAAAGTTGTACTTCATTTAAGTTTCTATAAAACATGTAGGGTATCAGTATTATGTTATATATATATTTTAAAAATATTTCTTTTTCATTTTTTATCAGCTACCAACCACCACCGCCAGTTATAACAGAGCAGCCTAAGTCTACCTCAACCCAGCACTTCCAAGGATATGAGCGTGGCTACCCCAAGACTCTAGAAAGTTTGGCTGAAAAGGTCCACTCGTTTTACTCAGGGCCTGTTCTGCCAAGGAGGCTCTCGGCTGGTGGGCAACCGATGACCTCTGCAAGGTGATTATCTTTATATTATGCACCAGAAGTCATTTACACACATTTTAGTGTTTGTGAAAATTATTTGAATATTTTCAATATCTTCACAATATTTTCGAGCGGTGTGTAATTTGACTAGGTAATGTAATTTCAGGATCAACTTTATCAAGGTATAACCAGCGTTATGCCACAACCGGGCCGGATTCTCGGGGTCTTAGCAATAAGTATGTTCCTCCCAGCTCCCTCAACCCTCAGGGAACTCTTACTAGGAGGAATAGAAGTCTGGACTATTCATCAGATACGGAAGCCACGTGTGGTGCTGGTGCCAGATCTAATTATTATTATTATAATAGGTAAGCACTCAGAATAATTGCTTTTAATTTAAATGCTTGAGAATAAAGTACAACTTACGGCACATATGTTTAAAACATGTTTTGAACGGGTGGTGGCTCAGTGGTAGCGTCGCGGTCTCCTAGTCTAGAGATCCCCGATACGAGTCCTTACTCCGCCTCGACCCGATTCCTATTTCCAAGCACAAGCCGCTTAGGTTTTATTGAAATAGTATTTAAAAATTAAAAAATATGTGCAAATACCATAAAATTGCATAGATTTCTTTTTTATAAAAATCTTTTTTTCTTTATATTTTCGTTTGGTACATAATTATTTTTTATTCATATTGTTTTCCATATTTTTCCAGAAATCAACCTTCATCAGCAATAAACTCTATACAACGCACAAATACAATAACGGGGTCAGATTTAGCCAGTAAATTCAATTCTCTTCCGAGAGATACAAGAGCTTCCACGAGGTAATAATTTATTACATACCTACTTGTTATGGTGTACATAGTATCTTCATCACTTAATACTGCATACTAGATAAAATAATTTAGCAATTAACCAAATTTAGTTTAACCAAAGTTACACCTGTGGACTTAATAAATATGTTTATTTTTTTGTATTAATAAAAACTCTTAACTCTTGGTTTCGTAGGATGGCAATGGGGAAAAGGTTTGGTACACTAGATCGACCAGGAGGTATATCCTCCATACTAATGGATGACGCGGATGGTAATTTGTCAGCTCCTGAAATGCCTCATCTTGCTTCAAGAGGTCCAAGAGGTAATTCACCATATTTACAAAAAAAATTGTTGTAACTTTCAATAACTATAACAAATCGAGATGTCTACTGAACTGAAGGAAATGATGGAGGGTTCTTGATTGCATCTTTAATATAAATTTAAAAGGATATATTCGCGGATTTATTTTTATCGTTCCGAATTACGGTTGTACCAGTACTTGTCGCTTAATAACACGCCAAGGCGGGCCTGCGGGTATGATACAAAGATAAGTCCATGGACCCGGCCAATGCATCTCGCCAGCGGGTCTGACGCGCTGGTGTATGGGCAACTGTGTTTCAAGTATTTCAATGATTTTTTTTCTTCGATATATTTTTACTTGGTGCTATTTTATGTTTTAGACGAATACCGTTCGTGGTTATCAAGAACGCCTTCAACTAGTGCTATTTACGAACAAATAAGAGCAAGTAGAGATGTACTTAATCAACATAGAGCAGCGAGGTTTACTTATAGTGCTGAAAATATACATGATGCTTTGAAAAATGTAAGTTCTCACCTTTTTTTAATTCCCCACATAAGCAAGAAAAATTTGGGCATTTTAAAATAAAAAATGTTTGTATTTTGAAATAACAGGCGGAAAATGCAGCTGCCTTCAGCTCATCCTATGGCCTGTATGGAAGTGGACGATCAGCACTGACGGGAACCCTGGATAGAAATTTTACTGGAAGATCTGCAACACATACGTCAATACCTGCGAGGTCGCTCTCTACTCAGCACATTTCCTCCGGTATGCTAGTTTCGACACGCTTTTTTTATGAACAAAACTTTTCATGTACAAAATATGTATCTAAATAAATAAACAATAATAGTTGTATTCATCTTTATTCAGTTATGCACGTACATGAAATCAATGCAGCTTTTCTATATATTATTTGAGAATAACATGTTCAAGTAAAAAACACTTACAGTAAAGTAATAATAAAGTTAAAAAAGACGAAACTACTGAATAGCCACTTTGTAAAATAGAAATTTAAATCAGCTTTTGTATTTTATTTTATCCTTTAGTAAAAATCAATTATAAAATTAGATTGAAAAAGCATTTATTGTATTTTTTATTTAATTTTCAGCGATGATAGGATCTCCATCGACCCGCCGCATGAGACAGCTCCTTTGAGTTGGGGTCCCGGGAGGCCCAAGCCCAGTCCCTACCCCCTCCTCGACACTTCCCAGATCTAGGCATATTGATATAAACCCCACAGGTTCGTTCATCTTTGTTAACGTTTTATTGGTAATTTCTGCTTGACATTACTTCCTATGTTGGGATTTGGTCTCCAGTCACCATTCCCAGTGGTTCCAGAGTAACCTCACATATTCGAACTTCGAATGTTTTCTTTACCCATTTGTGAGTCATGTCAAAGTGCTCATTGAAACTCACGTAGCTAGTTCTTACATATTGGAAAAGCGTGATTTGGAATATTTTTTAAATAAAAATTGAGCCTGTCCAAAATTTTGCATTAAGATAATGGGTTTTACCCGTGACGAGCTTGCATCAATCATTATTGATATCTCAACAGTGATCAAAAAAGTTCTTAATAGATGCCAAAGAGAACTCCCATATAATCAAGTTTTTTTTTTAAACATTTTTCCAACAAGAATCATTTCGGAAAAGAGACGTGAAAGTAATTACAGTAGTCGAATTAATAATGATTGAAAAATATTGCTTTGGTAAATCAAAAGTGTTCAAGAGACAGAGGGATGTGATTGGTTATGTAAGAAAAGTGTGGGCCTTAGAAGTGGGCATTCCGACATTAGAGCTAGTTCCATTTATTAGGGTTTAACTTGTACACTGATAGTCATTGTCTTATTATTAAAGCTCTACACAGACACATACACAGAGAGCCCTACCAGTTATCGTTCGTTTTTCAGAATTCGCCAAATACAAAAAGTTATTTTAATAGTCATAAAAAAATTATATATTGTCGCCTATTGGATTTACCAACTTTTGGCAGTATGGCAGTATAAAAATTTACACCTTTAAAACGGAAATTTTTATTAAAATTTATGTTAATCAATAGCACAGTTTTCACATAAATTCTATTTACGTGTTTTTTTAATTTTATTTTCGATTTTTAAAAAAACTTAACGTTTTATGAAAAACGTGGATTTTATTAAATAATGAAATTCCTGAAACTATCTATAAGTTACACAAAATTTTAGCTAGTTGAATTTTCGATATAATTAATAATTAATTAGTGTTCCAAATATATTTAGACCAAACTTCAATCAATTTATTTGCTCTTTACCTATAGATTTTCATCTATACGATTTTGATAAATGTATTCACAATATACATAACTTTTCAGCTATTTTTTGTATTGTTGGTTGCAGGTGCGCACAGGAGAGCTGCAGTTTGACTGGGATGAATCGTTTGAGCTAGACCTGGTGAACAACCGACAGTTGGATCTCCTCGTGTATTCCTGGGACCCCCAACACCGCCACAAGCTCTGCTACCGCGGGGCCCTTAACTTGGTACAGCTGCTGGGACAGAGTCCACTGCACCAACTTGCCTTGAAAATTGATCCTCGAGGTATGTTCTACAACTATTCGTATCACTATCGAATATATCCTCGATGCTGTATTATGAGATAAACTTTAATCTAAATTAAGTACCGATGACACTAACTTTGGAACGGAATATCTAGGCGTTTACAGGGTGATGGGTAATTGGCCACTTGATGTATTACAACTCTATTTCACTAGTATTTGATATCCATATCTGGCAATATAAATGGCGCGACGTGTACAAGTCATCCGTAGAAAAATTGTTAACAGCAGATAAGTATCCATATTCCCTTCCAACTTCTCGTCTCTGTTGGATGTCAAATTGTAATTATTAGCCTGTAATGGGTGAAATCCAGTTTTTTGTCTACAAGTATTTGGATCAAAATGTTGTTTATAAGTAGAATTTATTTATCTAAACAGTGATAAAAAATTAAGTTAAAAAGGATAGACAATGCTTTCCTTACTTTAAAATCTTTCTCCGCAAATTAGTAGTTATATGGCCTATTCCCGATCACCAACTTTTGATTTGGGTGATGGTATCACATCTCAAACACATTTGCTATAAATGTGTACAAGATGTAGACACACCAGCAAAATCTGCTTGCCTATAACTCACAGTAATAATAATAATATTTGGATTAATGTAGGAGTTAAATAGGCTGTACTATAAATCTAGTCTCTGTGTATTTAATATGAACAATCACTTTGCAGGAACTCTCTATCTGCGATTGCGCTATACCGACTCTGCGATGCTGTACCGGCGGCGTGGAGTCAGCGGGCCCATCGCCCGCGCAGCGCCACCACTGTTCGGGGCGGAGCTGGAAGCCGTGGTCACGAGAGAGGCATCACGCCCCACCGCACAGCATGCCTCGCTACCCCCTGTGCCACTCATCATCCGACGCTGTGTTGAAGAGATCGAAAGACGCGGGTTGGACATCATCGGTACGATGTCATATGAATTTTTTAGCGCGGTTTGAAATAGCGCTTTTTCAAATCGCTCGCAAAATCCTTCATTTGGCGCGCATGCGGTGTGACGTCACAGCAATATAGGCGCTCACTTCGTAATGAATTTCACGCCTTTCATGGTGGACGGGTAGACGTCATCAACCAATAACGGGCGTTAAAAATCATTCTTATTTTAGTGTTTTTAAAACATAAATTTATAAATGAAAACAACATTTTTGATCATTGTGTTTTATATCGTTGGAATTGTAAAAATATACTTTAAATATTTACAACGTTTTTAAGAATATTCGTGTTATCGGGAAGAACTCTATTGTACCTCATTCAAAAATTACGGAATGGACACAAATTACTCATATAAAATTTACATTTTTTTTTTTACTAAGAACTCATATTTACTAATTCATAACCTTAAGTATGTGGATGATGAAGGTGTAGAGTCTGTATACCTAGGCCTCTACTATCTTGGACTATGGATGGCAACTAACTCTCTTGCCACCACATTTTATCACTCTGATATTTATCGAATTACTGTTTCTAAAATTTACACATCCATTTTAATTTACATTGGTGTGATAAGGGCTAAATTAATCTGCAAAAGCTATAAATACCAAAGAAGAAAATGTTTACAAGTTTTATAATTCTAACTTGGTTCACAAATATTGTAGCAATTACCTACACCTTGATTAAACATTCTTATCTTTCCAATACAGATAATCTTTAGGTATATTATTTTATTAATTTGCAGGTCTTTATCGGTTGTGTGGATCAGCTACTAAGAAAAGGATTCTTCGCGAATCTTTTGAGCGCAACAGTCGTACTGTAGAATTAACACCGGACAATGTTCCCGATATAAATGTCATCACAGGAGTACTCAAGGATTACCTGAGAGAGTTACCACAGCCGCTTTTCACCAAATGTCTTTATCAAATGACAGTGGATGCTTTGGGTAATTTTAAAACGCTTTATTCCCATTTAAAACTCATGTATGCATTTATTATTTAAAACTTTCCAACAGTTTGTGCATATATTATGGCTCCTCGGAGTGACTCAAAGACAGCAATTTTACGAATTTAATTTTACGGTGGATATCAAATGATTGTTTCTTTAACAGGAGTTTGCTTACCGGACGATCCAGAAGGTAACTCTAAGCTGATGTTCAGCATCCTGGATTGTTTGCCCCGAACCAACCGCGCCACACTCATCTTCCTCCTGGACCACCTGGCCATGGTGGTGTCTGTGTCGGAGAGGAACAAGATGTCTCCGGAGAACCTCGCCACGGCCCTGGCCCCGCCGCTCATGCTGCACTCCACCGGCGAGGGTCACGCCAACACCGACCTGGACTACGCCCAACCCATCGGAGTCCTCAAGTACTTACTTCAGATATGGCCAGCACCCAAGCACTCAGGTAATGTTTTTCTAAATGAGATTACTTTTTTCCCAAATTTAAGTAAATGTATGCAAAAACTTCCATTGTTCTAATATCTACTTAATAAGAATATTTTGCGATAATTAATATGTGCATTTTTTATTATTCATATATTTTTCTTATTCCAAGACTTGACCCATGTTTGCAAATTATATTTATTTAATTATAAAAATTCTTCAATTATTGTTGCTTGAATTCACTACGTTTAATAATAAAGTTTTCAATTCCTGTAAGAATCCAGATATATTTTTTTTTTATAGATACCTACGTATTTATTCACAATATGTTCATTCGCTTTAACTGTTGTTGTGGAATTTCTGATAGGAACCACGCATGATATTTGTCTTCATTAGTAAACATTTATTTATGTGGAGCATGGTATTTGTGGCTCAGCCACAACACTGAATATTCACAACCACATAACATGAGGATATCTGGTGGAGTAGGGAACTGATCAACACCGGCACTGAACTAAATGTTACCAATACTGACGCATTCCTCAAATAATCTTCTTTTCATTTACTAAGTTCTATAAACTTTCATGTACTATAATGCTTTTGGACTCTGTGCATTCAAAATGTTACCTACAAAAAGTTTTTATACAAAATCGTGAGACACATAAAAAATTCGCAAAGAAATTAATTTTGATAAAATAAACAACACATTACATAAACACATTACGATTTCTCGATATTTCTTTTATGGAAAGTACTTACATGTATTATTATTTAATTTCATACACCAGAAGTAGCACACAGACTTTTACGTAAGTTTGTTAAAATTTATACAAGAATAATTATATTTTTTACATACATATATATTTACACTAATTATTTTTGTAATAAGTACATATTTTTTGAAGCAGTATAGATGTAGATTCGCATATCTAGAAATATTTTTTGCTACATACCTACATAAACATACAAAATAATGCCAGTACAGCTTTCAAAATAGTACTAATAAGCTATTTGATAATATTTACTTTGTAGAAGTATTTTGTTTTCATAAAATCGTAAAAATTGTACTATAAATGAAAATTTAAATAAAAACCAGGTAAGTATAAAATAAATACAAAACACACCAATTTGTTAATTTCCTCGCATTCTATACATATATGGTATTTATGTATTTTTGCCATTTATTAAGTAAATAGAGTAAATTTATTAATGTTAGTTCGTAATATAGGTATCTATTCATTTAATACTTTAGTACAGCTTTGTTGCTATTTCAAAATAAGTCAATGAAGTACTCATAGCGCGCAAAATGTACGGCACATACATTCAATGAGAGGTGTTTTTTAATTTAATTTATTCAGATTATGGAGATTTGGAAACAGTAGACGAACATTAAAATCGCCTGCCAAATACCTAAAACTGTTTGTTAAAAAGGCAGCGACTTTTTCCTGTCCATTTCATTATTTTATCAAAAACAAAAAAGGTGATTTGCATTACACGATCAGGGTGGGTGGACAGTGGACAGTGGTAGGTGGGCAGTAGGGAAGAATGCAGTGTGAAGTATGAAGGGAGGAGGCATGTGGTTAATGCGTGTATGTTTGTAGACAGTTCGGCGCGGCGAGCCAGCGCCCGGGCCGCATGGAAACACAGCCAGTGCGTCTCCAGCGGGACTCTCCACGCTGCCAGGTAACCTCACATCACATTACAGACGAGCTCAATCACAGATAACTATCGACGTAGTTAAAAACGTGCTAACCACGTGCTAACGCTAACCATTTGACCGATCACAATGAACATACGTTCATACCACGTTCGCCGTTGCCGAGCATTGCCGAGCGTTCCCGGAGATAGATGATAATAAATATCGCGGCCAAACGTCAAACGTCAAATCAAGAAAGTCAACGCGCGTGTCGGATTGTTTATTATGTCGACTGCTTTTCTCAATATTTGGCTTGCCGAACGCCGGCTAAATGCAATACGGCACTCGAGAAAGATTGAAAGAAGATATGTGCGAAGAAGATATATCTCGGGAAATGGCTCGCGACTTGATGCGCTCGTTTAATAATCCCGATCAATAACTTTTAACGCGTGTTCCATTGTGATCGCGAAAACGTTAAACATCCATGGTAAGAAATCGTTATCACGTCGCTTATTACCGCGTCGATAGTGATCTGTGATCGAGCAACTGATACCTACCCCTCCACATCCCTCCTACTAATACCCAGTACCCCTTGCCAGTATCAGGTCACATATATTAGACATTGCAACTTGATTGAGACTGTTAGAACACACTCTGTTACACGGAAATGCAATAGTTACTGCTAGTGAACAATTTTAAACAACGCCTTGCATGAAATCATCAGAAAGATGTACATAATTAGATCATGAAATATTCGGCATCTTGGTTAATGAATGATTTCTTTATATGATTGGTTATGGATAAAATGCAGTCCATACTTATGGCCATGATTTGGTATTAAGTACCTTATTACTATAAATATGTTAGTACATATCGTAACCAGCTGATTAAATGGCATGCATTTTTTCACAAATTAAAAAAAGACACTCCACCCCATTTGCAAAATTTTACATTTTCATTGAAAAATCGCACACCCATACAATCTCATTCTGTATTAGTACACATCTTAGCCATTTATTCTCACAGCTAATTTAAATAGGTAAAGTTAGCACCTTGCATTTCACAATTATTGCACATCTTTTCATGTAGAATGAGATTTTAAAAATTCCTTAAATAAATATTGAATTAACTAGACTTCTCAATAATTGATATAATAGCAAATATAAAATCGTTAAGCCAAGCATTGTAGTCACATTATTCCTTACTTTAAAAAACTCTGTTTATCCAAGTTTATGCTTGCTTGTGAAGTTTTGGCTCATTACTTTCAAATTGTGTCGGTAATTTTTTCTGAGAAATGTAACCAAGTTTCTAAACAGACATACCTTCCAATTTCTACAGGCAGAAAGTTTTACTCATAAATATTTATATTTTAAAAGCTTTCCAGCATGTCAAATATTTCATTTGAGCTTATAAATATTTTGTACATATTTATGTAATTTAAAGCATATTAACAAAAATATTTTCTTAAAAGATGTCTTATATTATGATGTATTTTGCGCAATAAATTTAATTTTTTTAATGGAAAAACTACACAACGTATCTACTTTGATATAATAAACAGTTTAAACGCAGATGTTTTTAAGTACCCATGAGAAAAATTTTAAGCACTTATCTGCACTGGATTTATTATATGGGTCATGCCAAATAAGCTCTTGTATAGAAATCATGGGACAGTGTATTTAAATTACATTAATAACATCACATGGTTGTGAATATATGTTGTGTAGTTATGATATTAATTTATTGAAAATATTTAGATACGCTTTATGATATGATTACTGCTACAGTACACTTTTTGGTATAATCTATGTTAATTTTTCACATAAAAAATGCATTGTGGGCCGTTTCACCGTATAAACTCAAGGAAGAAATGAACCCCCAAATGTTAGAAATGTGAAGTTAGTGCTATAAAGGTGTGCTGGTAGATAGATGAGACTAGACTAAGCCTAGTGTATGGTCCCGTAGGCCAGTTTCCGCACTCAGCCAGTCCATATCGGCTAGCAGCAGCAGTATCAGCAGTATCGCAAGCTCCATCGGCTCGGCACTCTCACGCCCCATCACAGGCATCAGTAGGGCATGTAAGTATCCGCCAATCCTCACTACTTTACTTCACTCCCACTGTTGTCGTCCCACAGACACCACATCCACTGTACTCGGCCATGCACATAGCACATCATATATAAACCACCATACATCGGCTCGGCACTCTCACGCCCCATCACAGGCATCAGTAGGGCATGTAAGTATCCGCCAATCCTCACTACTTTACTTCACTCCCACTGTTGTCGTCCCACAGACACCACATCCACTGTACTCGGCCATGCACATAGCACATCATATATAAACCACCATACATCGGCTCGGCACTCTCACGCCCCATCACAGGCATCAGTAGGGCATGTAAGTATCCGCCAATCCTCACTACTTTACTTCACTCCCACTGTTGTCGTCCCACAGACACCACATCCACTGTACTCGGCCATGCACATAGCACATCATATATAAACCACCATACATCATCATCATCATCATCATCATCATCACCATCATACAAGAAAAATGTTTTTTATTTTGTAATATTTATCTTAAATATTTTTTATATCAGTACAACACAATTAAGAGTAATGTATATAATACACTAATTATTCATAATTTTTATTCAATCACTTTCACTAATTTAGTTTTGTAGATATTACACTATTTCATGGTTTCCACAATATATTTGAATTATCACCCAATCCGTTGATATCAATTTTTAAACAACAAACAAATACTTGGACCCAAATCTGGAATTTTATCGATTACTTTTCGTGACTATCAATTTTTATTAATCATATCTCAACAGAGATGAAGAAGCTTTTTTTAAGCCCAGGGTGTGGATATTCAAGCGTCCACATTCCATACATAAATATTCTCCTAAGCGAGAGAAAAGAGGATTTCCGAACTATTGAGAAAATTAAATGTTCCTTGTTGTAAAGAATGGCCTTGTAGTGAGTGAGTTTCACCACATATCACAGGAAAGAAAGCTCAACACCCATTCCTCTCCCTGTGAAGAGTACATATCGACGGTGGAAAGGAAAAATTTACCAAACGACATAATATCTGAAAAAAAAAGATACCTAACGACATGATGGTATTATGTCACTTGGTATCATTTTCCTTTGCACATATTATGTCCCCTAGTCAATTTTTCCTTTCTACCGTCGATATTAAAATCACCCAACACTATAACACGCCCGTCAACAAGTAAATGCTAATTACATAGAATTTTGTTAAAAAATAATTTATATGATTCAATATTCAATGGTACTTTGTTATAACAAAATCTATTGAATTTAAATAACCAGTATTTTTATTTATTTATTTACGTAAAAATATTACATTGTGGTTAGATAAATTTGTCCTCACTGGGGTAACCCGTGGTGTGACCTATTTTTCCAAATGATTTTTTTTTTTTTTTTACTTAAAATGCATCCAGATATATTTTGATTAAGTGTAAAATTGGGAATAATGAAATTTAATATAAAATTATATGTTATGTTGTATAATTTGGTTTATCTCTACACTTCCCACCTTCACTATCCAATTTGACACAGCTTTTTTGAAAATATGTTCTTGTTTGATATTATGTATATATATTTAGTTTTTTTAGTTTTTTTTTGTAGTTTTTTTTAGTAGTTTTTTTTTCAAATGCAAATTGCCAAACGCTTTGGCAGCACATGTTATATTTGCACATGTTTTTGGGAACATGATTTTTTACTCTTATTATATTTACACATTATTTCAATTTTTCAATACTATTTTCAATGAAGCCTAAGCGGCTTGTGTTTGAAAATAGGAATCAAGTCGTAGCGGAATGAGGATTCAAGCCAGGGATCTATGGATTTGTATCTATCTCTGCTGAGGTTTTAATTAATAATTATTATTATACTTCTACAAAATTTTGTGCATTTTTTATATTCCAAATCTAGTAAATGTCAAATCAGTTTTTATTTTATTTGCAAAACACTAGTGATACCAAAATATTAATTTGATTTTTCTGTCTTGTTTCAAGTAAAAGGTTTTTTTAGACTTTAATGAAAACCCGTGACTAATTTCATAATACTTAAAACACTTTACAAGCAGATAACTCCAAAACTTAACTCTACATTACCTTTTAACTCTTCATACATTAAAAAAATTAAACCTGTTTCAAAAAGGCTAATTTTATTTCATCCCTTAAATTCTTTAATAAGATACTTTAATTTTAGGCTCAATTATCAGCCAAGGTCGTCCAATATCGTCCTCAATCGCCGCGAACTGGGCCTCTGCCCGTTCCTCCTCGCTCCCGACAGGTAAGACTAATTTTAGGCTAAATTATCAGCCAAGGTCGTCCAATACCGTCCTCAATCGCCGCGAACTGGGCCTCTACCCGCTCCTCCTCGCTCCCGACAGGTAAGACTAATTTTAGGCTCAATTATCAGCCAAGGTCATCCAATATCATCCTCAATCGGCGCGAACTGGGCCTCTGCCCGCTCCTCCTCGCTCCCGACAGGTAAGACTAATTTTAGGCTCAATTATCAGCCAAGGTCGTCCAATATCGTCCTCAATCGGCGCGAACTGGGCCTCTGCCCGCTCCTCCTCGCTCCCGACAGGTAAGACTAATTTTAGGCTAAATTATCAGCCAAGGTCGTCCAATACCGTCCTCTCAATCGCCGCGAACTGGGCAATATCGTCCTCTCTACCCGCTCCTCCTCGCTCCCGACAGGTAAGACTAATTTTAGGCTCAATTATCAGCCAAGGTCATCCAATATCATCCTCAATCGGCGCGAACTGGGCCTCTGCCCGCTCCTCCTCGCTCCCGACAGGTAAGACTAATTTTAGGCTCAATTATCAGCCAAGGTCGTCCAATATCGTCCTCAATCGGCGCGAACTGGGCCTCTGCCCGCTCCTCCTCGCTCCCGACAGGTAAGACTAATTTTAGGCTCAATTATCAGCCAGGTCCGTTTTTTTTTAGAAAAGAAGTATCCAGAGTTAAAGCCAAAACATATTTTCGTAATAAAAAGGTCATGTGGTATTGCAGTATCGCCAATGACATATTAATAATTTTTTATATAAACAACAAGTATAGGATGATTTGAAAATCGTCATCCCTCAACCCCACCTCGATGAATAAAATTTTGTATTTATTATCCATCTTAAGGCTCCACCTGAAATGCGTTAGAAATTTTAATGTTTTCAAAATAATATTCCGGTTTTCTTGTCAGCCACAAAGCTTCGAAAATTGTATTCTAAGTATTTTCTAGGAAATATCGTAATCGTTTTTTTTAAAAAAATAAATGAATTCTCAAGAAAAAAAATTACAGGAAGTCCTCCTTTTTGACATTTATTTGATTTTTCGGGATAACGTAAGGTGGTACCAAAATTAAAGAAATTCTACGGAATTAGCATTCCGGTTTTCAATTTACTGTCTTTCTTTTTTGTAAAAAATAAATAATAACCCATTTTGCGACCTTATTTAGTTAGCACCGCCGACATTGTCCCAGTTATGAGGCGAACTGCGTTTTTTTCTAACGTTTCTACGCTTCTTAAAAGATTATTGTCACTAATAATAAAATATAATTTTGTAGGTGATAGTGTCTTCTCCCGGCTCACCAAGTAGCAGTTCCGACAGCCAGTCAGGTAACGAAACTCTCAAGCACGGGAGTTCCGTGTCTTCTATCGCTCGGCAGCCGGCGGCGCGGGCGTCCCCGGGCTCTGGGGGGCGCAGCACCCCCTCCTCCTACCTGCAGGGGACTCCACCCGCCGCCTACTACTGCAGCAGCCCGGCGGCGCAAATGCTGGCCAATGGCCAGGGGAAGAGCCCTCGGGAGTCTCCCGCCCTAAACCGCGGTGCCTCTCCCGCACACCTTACCAGCAGGACTGCTTCTCCTGGAATACCGGGAACCAACGCAGGAATCGCCGTCACTATGAATGCGTCTCCCTTTTTTGACCGATCTTACGTCCACATCGCTGACAAGCATGGAAAATACTCTAATATCTAATCTGCAAAGCACAATAAATAATATAAGTACAACGGCAGATTCTATTTACCACCACACAAGTTCGTACAGCAACGGACCTAAGACCGATGACCTGTTTAGTGCTAAAAACTCAATTTACGGACATAAAATGGCACCAGTAAGTTCGACTGCCGTAAATTCAGCAGTACCTAGCTATGCCACTTACGGTTCTCGACCGGGAGAAAATATATTTGATTCTATTCACAGTACTTCCAAACAATCTACTTCTAATTTCAACATCCAAATGACTGATATATTTGGATCTAATCAAAATACTGGGAAACAGAATTCTGGATATGATCTTTTAAATTATAGCTCTACTAATCCATTCCTCCAAAATTATACCACAGAAACCATCGAAGAAGAAAACACGATGAATGGAGATGGATCGTTCTCATCCAATCTGTTCTGTACTACAGCAAGTGGCGGGGGAGAACACTTGGGGGTCGGTAGGAGAGAGGAACTGACTCCCACATCCAGCGCAGGTACTGAAGATTCGCGTCCCAGAGATCCGCATGACAGAGATATTGACGGTGATGGAGAACAGAGTGACTGAATTAACTAAATATGCCAATTTTGGTTACACAATAGATGAGTGAATTCAATATTCGGAATATTGATATAATTGTTCGACTGCTTTTGTGAATGGATCATATCTTTGGCGTAATGTTATTTCTCTATATATTTATAAATATAATACATGGCTTATTTGTTAGATACTCGAAAATATTTAATGGAGGTGAAATTGGTCAGAGTAATCAAAGTAGGGAGATACTAAGATATTAAATTATAAAAATGGCGGAAAATGTGTTGATTGTTGTTTTCTTAGAAACATTTATATTATGTAATGTGAAGTTTGCTTTTTGGTTTGAATTTTTTTTTTGAATTGTACCTGGGTTAATTCTGCATAAAAGCTATTCTTTCTAGCAAACATATTATTTTATTTCTATTTTTACTCAATGCTTATACTTAATGTAATGTCAAATAATGTACAATATGTTGATTGCAATATTTTCAGGGTGAGATTCTAAACTCATTTATTACTTTTATAAAAATAAACATGTATTATTATACGCATTTATATCCAAGGAAACTTGTTATGTGATATGAACATGAACTGCATAATATACGCATTATCAGAATAATATACAAATCTTATATGATAATAATCATATGCTGTAATATCGATATCTAGAGGTGGTACAATGCAGTTGATGGCAGGATTTTAGTAAGTAGTGACATTATTATTTTAATAGTTAATAATTCTGCCTAGCTATGAATGTACATAAAAATCAACAAATTAATGTTTAATTCTAATTTAGCGGACATTTTTTGAAGAGTCTGAGCTCATTTAGGTGTAATATATTTAACCAAAAATGTTTCAATAATTCGGTTTAAATAGTTTCATGTAATGTTCGTGGCAAGTATAACAATGCAGAATTTTTAGAATGGTTTATATTATAATTTAATAATATAGTATTTATATACGACATAGTAAATAAATGTACAGGGATTTTTTTACACAAACTTTTAAACATCTTCAAACTAAATATTATTCTTGAAATATAATATTATACACTTATACTTGAAAAAATCAATCTTATGATTATTCCTCGATTTTTTAAGAACACTTTTTTATGTGGATGAAGCAATCAATAATAAAACATTACAAAACAGTTTTAAATATAAGCAATATAAGTAAAGTACCTCCATACTAAAAATCTGTGAATATTACAAAAATAGGTGCTTTAATCAATTCAAATATGTTAGACAAAACTTGTAACACAAGCACATGTTTGTGTTTTAATGGAATTATGGTATTATTTCTTACTACCTTTTTTTAGAAATATTTCCCATCCTTAAGGTACCTTACCAAAGCAAGATTAGGCAAACAATTAAACATCTAAATAAAAGGTTTGGCTTCAGATTCAAGAAGAATCTCTTCAACCGTCTTATTTTCAGATATAAGAACTGTTGTTTTCACTGGCTCATGTTTTTATCAAACTTTCTGTAAACGACACCCTTGATTTTGTCTTGAGTTTGTAAAATAATATATTTATAGTATGGCAATCTCATTCTCCCGCCAACTGTCAAAATCAAACTTTACGATATTCAATATTTTTTTTATGTATTGAAGAATATTTGAAAGTTATCAGTTGTTTAGCAATTTCTTCCGCTAATAGCTAGATAACCAAGATTTTTAACCAATCTCAATTTTGAAATGTTTCCAAAGCTAACCAATAGTGCATATACCTACCAATTTAGAAAAGGGGAATTAAATCATAATGTTTACACCTTTTTAAAAAACGATGTATTTTTTTTTTTTTATGCGGTCAGTAAATATTATCTTTTGCGAAATGTTGGTTATGGTAAATACACTATAAACTATGAATTTGTATGGGAAAATAACTGCTAGCGATCATAATTTTCAACACAAGCTACAAGATCAAAACAAAAATATTTTAATGCCTACCTACGTATTTATTCACCATTCATTAACCATATTGAAAAATGTTTTATTAAAGGAAAGTTAAAAATTCATTAATTTATTTTACCGCAATCTATACACAATCTCATATTGATTGACTCTTTATTACACAATTTTACAAAAATACTAGGTACCTACTGCGGTGGTTGATACAAGCATGTTTTACATGAATGCACTTTACATATAACCATTTTATTACTTTAGTTCCAAGTTGGGACCATATTTAAGGAAATAATTTTACATGTCAGAAAAAAGATAACACAAATTTGTTTGAGCTGGATATACTATACAGCTTTCTTGAAATACTGATCACTCGTCACATATATAAAATATAACAGAAATAGTTTTTATGATTTACGTCTCTGATTAACAATTAATAAATATTTAAGATGTTCAATAGATCGATGTCATCTGTTTGTATAGTGTTTTATACATATATTGTACGCTTTCACACTTTTTCACTTTTGAATGGATTTTACAAAATATATTTAGGATAGTAATAATGGATCCCTATTTATTTATGATTTACAAAATAACATGAACCAATGCAATTGAACAATTCAATATCTAGTTTGGCAATATATCTTTATTGCATCTTGTATATACCTACTCTATGAATAGTAAGGTTTGTATGCATTTTTACACTGTTTATTGAGTGTGTGTTTTGAAAAGTATACTGCTGTTTGTATATTATTAATATAAACTAAGGCTATATTTATCTTACGAAAAAACCTTCCTACGTAGTGTCTAAGAAAGCACAAATATGGTGTAGATACTGTCCATCACTAAATACTATAAATGAAAATAGTTCAAACGTTAACAAACTCATTCCTTTTCCTGTGGAATAAAACTAAAAATTGACAGTACTTTTACACTGTTTGTAAAGTGTTGTGTTTTACGAACTTTTTCCAATTAATTTTTCTCATTACATTTATTATATCAACATGTACCTATTAACTCCCCAGAGCAGGCTTACAAGTTACATGATAAATTCTAGTTTCTAGACAAATACCTAAATAAGATTATTATACTGATATTGGTTAATGTTTGATCCCAGAAAATTATACATTAATTTCTTAATTACTAATTATTGGATTCACAAGATTTTTGTGGATATTTTTGTTTCATATAAATAAGGAAATTGGAATAAAACATTTTGTTGATAAATCAATAAGTAATAGATATGAAGGAACTTGGATAGACGAATATCATTACTTTTGTAATGAACGTTTATCTGGAGAATATACAATAATTGACTAGAAAGAATTGTCACGATAGTTTGTAAGAAGTAGGTTTTAATTTTCAGCCACTGCCATTCCTAATGTACATAAATATAAAGTTGTTTTAGAGTTAGACATATAAATATTAAACTTTTAAAGTATGTACTATGTATGTAGGAACGTTTTTTTACTGATACAGCTTAAAAATATTAAAAAATTAAGGATGTGCTTTATTACATCTTTCAACTTATAAATATTTAAACTTCTCAGTATCAATCTTTGCAGTTTTTTAAAAAAAATAATATTTAAATGTCAACAATTTTCTCAAAAAAAAAACATTTTGACTAATTAAAAAACATACAAAACTCCAGGAACCTGTTTTGTACAAATTAATTACTTCGCGTTTAAATGGTTTATAAACATTTTGTTATTATTGATGAATTGCATATTGTTACAATTTTGGCAAATCAACTGTGTTTATAATAATATCAAGATTAACAAAAGCTAACACCGTAAATAATATGAGGCCTATTGTTAATTAATGGTCAAAATAAATGTTGCTAATAATTGTAATTTTACTTCAAATATACTACATAGGAATTTACAGTAAATAAATGCTTTTAGCTTTTGTATATCCTAATGTAATGAATAATACTCTGAAACAATTGAACCTATTGAACTCTAGATGACAGAGCCATAGGATATGGGTAAAACGTTTTTTTTTTGTAATTAAGTATGTACTTATTCTATTTCACAATTTTGCTACATATTATAATATATATTACTCATTACATTAGGTGGTTGATCATTATGTTTTTAAATACATAATTTTTTATCGTTTTTAATAAATTCTAAGGATACAGTCTCAAGACTATTGACGGAATATATAGAGACCAGATTATTCCTGAGCCAATATTACGAGGGTTTTTGAAGACAAGTTTAAACATTTCACACTGTTTTGTAACTAAGTTTTTTTACCCTTTTCACTCTTATATGGTTCCACCCTTTTTCATGGTTCGTAAAAGCTCGTTGTTTTATGATAATTACTACAAAATATTTTTTAAATTACCATATGGAATTATAAAAAAAAGTGTCAGGTTCAGATAACTATTTGTAGTTATAGCACTATTATTATAGTCACTGCCTTGAAAATACATTATAGTAAACATGATGTAAATACAATCCAGGGAGTCATGTTTCACTTATATTGTAAGGATTCAGAAATGCTTAAATTTTGTTTCAGTTAAACAACCCTTCTATACTAAATGTTAATTCTTTTAAGCGGAGTCTATATACTTTGGTGAAATTACTTTGAAAAGTAGACGCCGGAAGTAAGCAGAGAGTGTAGAGACCCTACTGTAACTTTTTATGAAGTGTTCAGTCCATATAATAATAATCTTTACTCACTCTCAATCTCTACTCAATCAGAGTGTAAAGTTGTAGAGGGTCATTTGTCATTCGGTCGGTCTAAGCAACAGTCTAAGGCGGTATCGGCGTATGCAGATTTAAGTACAGATTACCTAAGTACAGATTTCTGCAACTTTCCACTTCGGTCGAAGTTGACCAGAAGACTGAAGTACCACCTAATACTAGGTGACTTTCTACACTCTAGAACTTTGGTATTATTCCATCAACTTATTTGGTATTGACGGGACGGGTATAACACAATCACATACTAATATCATGTGCGAAATGTATTAATTGAGTAACACCAGTAAAAAAATGAGTTCTAAAAATATTTTTTCTTTGAATGAAGAATCGTTTTTACTTTTAATGTTTTTCTTTCTAAGAAGGAATTAATTATGTTTGTACCTTAGAAGCATTAAAATGTAAGTGCCATCAACATAAATTCACATAATTTATCTTTCTCAAAAAACGCAAAAAAACAACAATTTTATATAAAAGTAAAATACATGTTTATATACCTACAGTTGAACTTCCATATAACGAACTACGGTTTAACGAATAATTTCTTCATTTAACTAGATTATTTTTACTGAACATTGGACTTCAAGCTGTATTCCAATTAATTAGGCTCCATATTATAATGAACATAAACGAAGTTTTTTTGCATATAGCAGTTCTTTATTTTTCATATTGTAAGTTGCTTGCATAGGAAGCTTTACATCATGTTATGTACCTACAAGTTTTTGAGATCTGTAAAGATGGCTACATTTTGCTAAATCTTTACACGTGATAATTGAACCTGATTTTTTCTTTAGATTTATTTGAAATGTTGGACCAAATTGCACACTGTAAAATTTAGTGCTGATCACACTGGCAGTATTATCCAAGCACTATTTTTACCAGGAATTTCTCCAGTCCATAATAAAATTTATCTCGTTTATTAAAATACGATACCCGATTTTTTTTCTGTGATATATACATATATAAAATATTTATAAATATTATACATATATATTTTATTATATTATATTTATATATATATATGCAAAGACAAAGAAAGACTTATTCTGTCGGAAACTACCCATCGGCACATACTTTTCTCTTAAATCTATAGCAAATAGAGGAAATACAAAATTTGCCCTTTAAAAATTTCAATATAACACAGTTCTTTATTATGAACTTTCTTCATAATTAAATTTTCTCCAGGTATTTAGCGATTTCGCTGTATGGAAGTTACACTGTGTAATAGATGTTAAAATATAGATACAATGAATACCAAACTTGAAGCAAACACCAAGTTTAATTCCAAGAAAAGTAGGTACTTGCCTTGTTATGCATTTTAGGTACAAATGTATATATTGGATATAGTACCCACATACAGTGTTTTAATTGGTTTAACTATAAAGTTAATATACATGTTATAAATGGATATATATTTTGATTTGAATTTAATTGAGAATTTTTATTTTGAAATAGGTAATAATAATAATGGGCTTGTAATGTTAATGCTGTCTAATGTTTAGATAAATGCTGACTAATGTTTAGATAAATGCATGTTTAATGTATTCTGGTTTGAAGAGATGCTTGATAATAAAATATAGTCAATTTAAATTATGTTATCTTTTAATTATTAATAAAATAACATACTATCAATTTAACTAGTTAAAATAATACAATATTCCTAGTCAATTTTTTATTGTGTAATAAAAAAACGTTAAAACTTGGATAAAACTTTTATAGAGTGTGTGAATATATTATTAAAACATTAATGATTATAAATACTTATTATTTTGTTTAGTGGTTATTTATATTGTAAAGAAATTTGATTAATTTGTTATTTTAATTGTATTTTATGTTGGTTCTGGAAATAGAAAGGAAACGTTCCTGAAAATATACCATTAAAACGCATATATTGCGATATTGTCATCACTTAAGGACAGCATACAATCATATATACTTAATAATAATGTATTATGTAAACATACCATTTTTACAATACGCACTAAGATTCGTTTGCTTCCGAATCACATCAGTTGTGTTTTATCTTTTTGTTTTCAACCATTATCTTTTCTTCATTCCAACTATTTGTTATTCGAATATTCATTTTATTCTGTCTCTATTCGAAGCTATAATCAAACATGAAAGCTTTAACTAGATTGTTTCTACATATAACTTGTAGATAAAACGTAGATGTGCATAACTTCTGTAGTTGAAATTGCTTTTGGTGTGTATAGAACATTGTAAAGGAACAAATACATCTGAAATCATGTGTAACACATTCATTTAGGAACAAATACATCTGGAATCATGTGTAACACATTCATTTAGTACTTTTGCATTGTAAATGTTGAACACAAACAAATGTAGCAAAACTTATGGGTTGAGAACATATCACCGCTGTAGAAGTGGAAAATCGTGGTTTGAACTTATTTACGTACATATGTATATGTAATTGGAAAATGGTCAGAGGGTAGTCATAAAAGATAATAACAATTAAAATAGATTTTGCACATTTGTTATTTGATAATAAAGTGTCAGCACTTAATGATATTCCACTGTTTTGCTGCAATATAACAACTATGATGTCAATAGCCATTTTATATTAGAATATTTTCGTTGTAGAAATGATGTTTTATAATAATGTACGTACCATAAATTTAATTATTTAATTGTTTCCAATTTCACTCATGAATTCAAGAATGAAAAGTACACATTAAAGATTATTACACTTTCTTACTGATTACAATATTTTAATGCCTAAACAAAACTTTATACATTCTTTAATTACTATTTCCATGGCACATATTATTTCATAGGTAATAATAACAAATTAAAGAGCTAGAGGCTGTCAAGATAAATGATAAGACATCAGCCAACGTCCAACCTAACATGAAATCAGAATCGGCTTCCATGCATAGTGAAAGGGCTCTTGTATAGTTCACAAACAACAAAGGACAAAGGACCTTTTCAAGTCTCAGCTCCTTATGATATTTTTTTACTTTCACGCGACCTGATAGAACTCCTTATTTGAATTTTTTACGTATTGTTTAATTTTAAAAGTACCACAAGCCTTCATTTCAAAAATGTAGCTGACACATTTCTATCACTTAAACATTTTTGGACTAAAAAGTACACAGTGTGAATATAATAAAAAATCTTGGTAGCTTATTTTCTTATAAAAAGGCGTAATCGTAATTTATAAATGATCTCCTACCTAGAAAATACTTAAATCACTTTTAATACAACGTGTGTGTTAATTTTTCAAAATAATATGTTGGTGAATTCCCTTGATGCTCTTTGGTGTTTTATTTTTATTGAAATGATTTTAACCATAAATATTTTTTTTAATTATCCAAAATATTTAATAAATCAAATGAAATTACGGATAATAGGAAAATAAATCAACATAAAAAACTTTAATCAGTACTTTTTCATTTAAGAAAAACTGGTACCTAAACAATAAGAGAATGCCGATGTATTGTTGGTATTTAACATGCAACACAATTTTAAAAATAACTTAATAATTAGCCTTGTCCATTATGAATAATTTGTTACATCATTTAGTACATATCACACAGAAAGTATGTAGTCAAGAGTTTGAAGATTTATTTTTTACAACAAAAAAAAATTAACAATACAAATGAAAATTTTGTTTATCTCTCAGTTTTTCACATTTACCAATTTAATAAGTTTACTTTTTTCATCACGCAACATCATGTATTTGGATTTGAGAAATTTAAAAAGTTTGCTATTTTCCGTATGGCTACTCTATTAAGGAATTACCTCTTTTACTAAATTAGCACTGTTGTATGTGGAAAATCAATATGTGAAGTCAAAAGAATTTGTATAAATATAATATAATGAATCGAATTTTTACATAAAATAATATCAGTTTTTAAAGTACAATAATAAGTTTGACCATATTGGTATCAACCATTGATCTGTAGAATAAAACATACAGAGGATTTTTTAAGGGCGAAAACATTTTAGTCATATTGTAGGAAGTTAATAGTTTCCTATAAAATCATACACGTATAGTATCTGAGCCTTGCAGTAATTTCATATAACATAATCCTGTATAAAGAAGTATTTAATTAAGGGGTAGATATGTTTACAGGTTTGATCCTTATCTATACTTACCGAAAAGAGTACATTTTATTTGTAATCATTTCAAAAAATATCATTGTAAAAAAAGGTTTACTAATTAATGCATCACAGTAATATTTATATTGTTTTCTTATTCGGTATAATATAGTATTATATTATTAACCTATAATAATCAAGTTTGGTTACCTTATTCTATACTTACACGAAAAATGGATCGAAAGATTCTCTACAAATAGCATTGTTAAAAAAAGGCCATTTACAAATTAATGCATCCCACAGTTACCGAAATATTTATACTTGTTTTCTTATTCTCGTATAATGTTTTTTCTTTATTATTATTATTATAACTATAATAATCAAGTTTGGTTACCTATTCAATGAGTGTACACGAAAATGGATCGAAAGAATTCTGACAATGGAAAATATACATCATGCACAATATTACATTAGTTATAATTTCAGAGTGTTTTTTATATAATATTGTTTATATAAAATGTTGTTTCTCTCTCTTCATTACTGCCTTTTTATCGCGTATTATTTATTTAAAACTGTACTTACTCTAATTTTATTACTTACGACTGTAATAAACAGTTCCCAAATACATCTTTTTTCTTGCAGAATTATACTGTTATAACATACATGCATATAAATTCATTGTTTTCGATGTTGGGGTGCTATTTGAATAAATTGAATCAAATAAAATGATGTAATCTTCGTTGTGTTACAATTCTTATTAGGAAAATAAATGTTTGTATTTTTGTTCTCACTTCACACATATTTTAGATTGTGTTAAGTATGTAAAAAAATCAAGTGTTGGATGTTTTGATGAATTATCAGTATTTAAAACTTCATTATAAATTTAGCATATATCATGTTAGAGAATACTCCTTATTATATCAAAACTAAATTCTACAGAAAAATAAATAAAGAATATGTTAAAACTGGTTTTATTTCCTTTTTATGTCACACAAAAAATAATATGGGGACGGGGAAAGAACAGCCCATCATGAGTAGTAGCAATATTTTGTATTACTACTTACTAGTCTGATATTCTTAAACAAATACATCTTCCCCCACGACACAGGCAGTTATTTTATGATCAGATATTTTGAAAGATGTATAAGTCCACACTACCCTACATTAAATTTAACATTAAATCCTGGAGAAGCATAAAACTTTCTGGTTCTGGTACGAAAGAATTAGGAGGGTGAGGACTCATTTGTACATTATCTATCTAGACCTACAATTATTTATACAGTCTAAACATGTCTTTTTAAAATTTGAGTAGAAAACTGAAGGACATCAAATTTAATACTTTAATACGCTATTTAGAAGGAAACAAGTTGGGGTGGAGCGGTATTTGAACCGACTCTATATTCTAATCCGGAGTCCGCGACTCTACCACTACATCCCCAGTCAAACTCGTCCTTATTTTTAGAAATATATGGCTTCTGCCAATATATATTTTTTTTGCTACTTTTATATTGCGGATAATATATATACGAAGTCGCCCGCAAAAATACTAAATATAAAAAAAGCGGATTTAAAACTTTCTTGTGATTGTTCGTTTGTGTGGTTCCATGGTTCTCGTGATCTGTTCCTCATCGTTGATCTGCAAGTACTAATGTTTCCCATCTACTACATAAGGATAAGTCACGTGAAATCACGTACCTATAAAAAATAATAAGTTTACATATTTTGAGATTTTTTTTCAGGGGCGTTATTAATTGATATTTTACGTATTTAAATATTTAAAAAAATGACTAATTTAAAACATGACTGTTTTTTAAACTCTCTCTTTTCCACGTAAGTGTATGCACGAATTTGTCATAAAAACTAGGTAAAAACCGCTATCTCCATAGCACTAGGAATGAACCGCGTAAAAATGGTAACTATTAGTAGTTTATGCCTGTCCCTGGATATAAATACGAATTACTTTCACAAACTTACTAACATTTCTAGCGTAGCTTCAATTTATGCGCGGCTTTTAACCTAGTACGTCTTGCCATAAAAATCAAGGATGATCAGTCCTACGCTTTTAGTACCAGTCACAGTTTTATCATCACGGAGAAAATCACCTTTAATTTCAAATAAATAGTTCGTATTGACCACCAATCGGGAATCTCGCCCGCGACCTCCATGCATGTCACGGGGAAGGTTGGATTGGATTGGGGTTATTGTAGTAATTTTAGAAATCCGTTTTCCTGATTTGAAATTAAAATTTTTTAGAATGGATATAATGTATTTCCAATACTCTAATTAGGTGACAAAAAATAAAGACAAAAAAATCGATCTCTTTAACTGATTAATTTTACCCACCTTAGGATCGTTATTTCTAAAATTATAAAAAAAAAACAAAAATATCTCGATCAAAATCATCCAATGTTTTATTATTTTTATAATTTAATCTGATGACCATTTCTTTATCTATGGTTTTATGACTTATGGACATAAAAAATTAACGACAAATTTAGGCATTTTGCGATTCCTAGAGCTTAATATTATAGTTAATTAAAGTAAAGACTTTTAGTTCTCTAAAAACCGAATACCTAACATTTTATTTAGTGTTCAAAATTCCAAAAATGGGTTTTTTTTTATCAAATTTATCACCATGAGTTCTCGACCTGAAGACCTCCCGTAGAGAATGGGGTTTGATGGGGGGTTGGGGGACCATCACCACCACAAAGAGAAAAGAGAATAATATTTGGAAAAAAATTGCTGCTGAAAATGGATTAAACAAACCCCTAAGAAGTAAACTCGAATTAGAAGAATTCAACAGAAAATTAAAGGTACCTAAATAAATTTTTTTTCTTAAAATCTTAATATATCCGAGCTATGGTTTTATTAGTGATTTTGCAAACTGAGCATTGGCCTGGTTAGAAATTCTGGGGGGGAATACAAGAGAAGATTATAATACTGTCTTGAATAAAAATAAACATAATTACCATTGTAAGTACCTAATACAAAGCGGCTATTTAAGGGGATTATTAAATTAAACTAATTATTTCCCTTACTTTTATGCACCACCCGTCACAAAAAGAGAGACACCTGAAACAACGGGGGGACTTATAATAAAATATAAGTAGAACTTGGAAAACTCTCTCGCCTCGGCAAGAGTGTTTTGTGTTAATAAACAAGAGACACACCAATCCTCACAGTCCTGGATTGGTGGCGTGGGATGTGGGGGGAGGATTAGGGTAGGGGTTTCAGGTTGAGGGGGGGATTGGGGGGGCTCTACTGCAATGTTTGTGATTGTGTGTGGTTCAGGGTATTCCCTATAACATCCTATATCATATCAATTGGAAATAAGCACCAACGCAATATGGGATTTTTTGTCATGAAATTTATGAAAGTGGTAAGAGAAGAAGAAGAAAGTTCTCTTGAATCAGGTATATTATTGGCAAAGAAAGGTTTTCATTATTTGTAAACCATACCCAATTTGAATATTTTATTTTCAATATTGTCTAAACGTCAAGATTTCTTGATTCTAATACAAGATGACACTTTTATTAAATCGACTCTTCGAGTGAGCTATTAAATCTTGAAAACAGTAAATGGAAGAAATAAAATGCTTTTTAATTTTTAACTTATGAAATTTACTTATTTATTTATAAATTTGGAAGCACTTTTTGTCTGTTTACCCCCCTTATGCATTTTAATATGGAAGAATATAAATTAAAGTAAAAACAACTTTATAAACAACGATTTTTTTATTTACATTAATTACAAATACTTTTGTAGACAAACTACTGGATTATACCCGAATACCCATGCTGTGAGCACTATATCAGATATTTTATTGATATGTCCAACAGAGACAGAGAAACTCAGATTATTATATTATTTAAATATCGTTATTTAGTAAAATGCCGTAAACGCAGTAAACTCCTAGAATAATAACCCACATACGTTTCCAGGAGGTTTCTCTGTGCTCAGTTGGGATAACAATTTAATAACAGAAATCAAGAGGGTTTGTGGTTGCCCAGCTCATGGGTTAATTACGAAGACGATTTCAATATATAGTAGTTCCAAAATTTGTCATATATGGTTATCAGATTATGGGCGGAATGGGGAATGTTGTAGTACGTCAAGTGGCCACTTAACCCAGCCAATGACAGGTCATAAGCCCTGTAAACGCCTGGATAACCCATATTCATTTCCAGAGTTTCTCTGTCTCTGTTGGGATATCAATAATATCTAAAACAACTTTACTTACAGCAGCTTACATTTTATTATATCGTCTCCTTCTTATACGTAGGAAGGGTCGATGTGTATTTTTCCAGTGATATCAGCATGCCTTTATTCAAGAGTTTTAAGTGTGTGGGGAAAAAATGCCCACTAAAAGCACATCAAGACTTAATCCATGGCTAGAAAAAAATAATGCCCCATACTTATAATATGGAACCAAGTTAACAGCGCACACTAAATGTGGCTGCAAAATGTTTTTTTTTTTTTTATTTACTTTATTTATTTATTTTTTTAAATTTTACTACAGCTACATATTTTTTTACATAGAATTCATACATTTCAGTCAATAGGAGTGGGAGTTATGAACTCTGCAACCCTGGTTTTAAATTATAGGACCTATAATAAATGTATTAACCTCATTTTTTCAGCTTGATATCTATCAACTTTTTATCTTTCTAGGTCAAAGCACGCTTTCAACTGAACAAAAAGAAGCTAGAAGAGAAACAAAAGGATTATGAGCTGAAGAGCCGATTACGTGAAGCTGCCGAGGAGGAGCAGAGGCTTCGAGAGCACCGCAAGGAGAGGAAGAAGGACCGCAAGAGGAAGCTGCAAGGACGACGCGGGCGAGGCTCTGGGGGAGCTATACCGCAAGAGGAGGGAGGGCAACCCGGACATCGCGCAGATCATGGGATTCTCCGGCTTTGGAGGAACCAAAAAATAATTTTCCATGTTGTGTGTAAACAACCAATAATAAATAATAAATAAAGACAGTGACAATTATAAACTAAATAAAAAGTTTCAAACTCAAAACGTTGTTTATAAAAATTAGCTGGTAAAAGTTATAAGCATAACAAATTGAAGATTCATCTTCAGGCGTTTCCTAGTAGGTGATATAATTCGGTAAGAATCTCACTTGCAATCATAAGGTTTCTGCTAAAATGCTTAGCAATTTTCTCAATGGATGACAGAGAGTGTTCACATGTGAAGCGTCGCGCCATTTTACTGTATATTGGCAGACATGGATATCAAATACTAGGTGAAATGGGGAATGTTGTAATACATCAAGTGGTCAACTTACCCAGCCAATGACAGGTCATAAGCCCTGTAAACGCCTAGATATCCATATTCCCTTCCAAACTTCTCGTCTCTGTTGAGATGTCAAATTGTAATTATTAGCCCGTAATGGGTGAAATCCAGTTTTAGTATTTGGACACACTCACAATTTTGTTTAAATAAAAAGTTGTTTATTTTTAAACCTCTGTAATCCAGCTGATTTTTGTAAATAAGGGCAGAAATCACTAACTTCAATAATTATTTAAAAATATCGATTGCTGACCACCAAATTACCTCTTAAGGCTAGAAATTTTGGTGTTTTCAAAATGATATTCCGGATTCGTTGACAGCCACAAAGATTGGAAAAAATTATCACATATACTTTAAACTATTTTCTAGGGAAACAATGTTACTGATTTTCGAAAAAAATTATGAATTCTATGGAGAATAAAATAACGGGAAGCCTAAAAAAATAAAAATAACTAGTAATTAGAGCACATCAAATTCTAGGAAATTATTTGATTATCTCACTTTTCCACAAAAAAATGAAAACCCCATTTTGCAGCCACATTTTGGCAAAACACTATTCTTTTTTCAGATTTGGTACAACTCTTAAATTAACTTTTTAAGTTTTTCGGAATGTAGCGCTGTTTTACATGCTATATCAATTTAGAAAAAATAAATCATCCTACATATTATTGTATGTGTTTATTTTGATTTTCTATGTACTATGCATGTTTGAAAAGGGTTCATTAGTAAAATACTCTGCCTTCATAATAAGCATTCACAGTTCACAGGAATCCCGTGTTATATCGCTACAATGATTATTTTATGTCTATGAAATCACTATTTCCTTCTGTAAACAAGTGTTTTGCAGAACATGTACACAGGGTTGTGAGGTCGGAGTTGAGTTCCATATTTTAATTAATTTTGGTAAATGTATAAGTGTAAACTAAGCTATTTTTGTTTTATCTTTCATTATGGATGTTGCTGATCAGTCGAGACTGATCGTCTTACTTTTATGTAATAAAAATGATCGAGATACGCACTGCACTTGATGTTCCAATGCAGTGCCCTATGCACCATTGAGTTTGGATAAGAGAAAGTAGTAGTATTATGGATGTTGATATTTTTCAAAGATTTTCAATTTTAGCTTCCAAAGTACTGATAATGTACATAGTACCACCAAAAAATTCGCTTTGATTTAGAAGGTGTAAATGAATAAAAATATTCATGACCTATAATTTTTCTTATCGTTTGAAATATTTTCACCTCATGACATCAAATTACCTAATTTTTAACCATCAACCGGTTACGTAACTAAATCTACAAAGCCACTTTGAAATAAACAAATACTTTAGAAACTATTTTTTTTATTTATGCTTGAAGTTACATTGTTCTACTTTTAGTAAGTTGTATGTAGGAAAAAAATAATTTTGAGAATTACTGAAATTCATCCTTATTGCTATTAGAGTTGATCAAAACTTTAAAGTTTATAGTCTTCCTGGACTAGTATCCGAAGAAAAAAAATTGTTATCTTGCTTAATTTATTTATGGAAGGAAAGTCAAAATTGGATTAGGAATTGTTACAAAATGAAATGGAGCAGTAGGAGCCCTGTGAGTATTCAATAAAATAAATAAATTGGCAATATGCAGGTAGGTTCTCATTTTCCTGTTTGATTTGGTGCAGAATATTGTAAATTCATCAGTTTGGATTGTATGCATCCAACCGTGAATTACGCAATTTCATTGTCATGCTGTCAAGGTTAAATATTTATTTGTTATTAAACAATTGTACAGAGAACTCTTCTTTTTCATGAACACATATAGGTTTATTGTTAATTCCATATAATGTAGCAATGAGGTGTGTTGAATTTGTCCGCTTATAAAAACTGGATTATATGTTTCCGTGACAGTTTCAATAAAAAAATCAATGCAGATGAAACGATTTTTTTTAAATTGAAAATGTTGTACAGTAATGATAAACATATATTTTTATTCATTGTGGTTTTATTTTTGTCAATATGCCTTTCTTGTGTAAGTAATTTTACTGTTATTATTTTTAAATCATTTTTGTAAGATTCAAAACGTGACAGCCTAAATAATGTAGGCTATTAAATGTTCGCACTAAAGAGTTAAGGCTAAAACGAGAGAATTGTTGAGTCAAGGTTTCATCAAGTAAGTTTTATTTGGGTACCTCAATTCAGTTTTTAATAACAAAATCCAATTTTATCATTTCATCATCATCATACCATATATGCGCTCTCTTTGTGGAGCATAATGATTCCACAAACTACCTCCAGGCCAAGCGATCAGCCACTAGCTCCCGTGCATCCTCCCAAGTCAAGTCCACGTCCCGCAGCTCTGATGCAAACTGCCGACGATCAAATGATTTATTTATTTAAAAACTTTTTTTACAATTAAAATAAATAATGTACCTGTTGTACTTGAGCTTATTTCCATGTAGCAATATCTTCCAACCGACCCTTAGATACATACACATGCAGCTTATTTATTCAATAGGTGTTCAAAACAGCTTACATATTTATAATAAAGCAATTAATTAGAACTGGAAAACAATTTCAAATCTGAAAAGCTAGCAACCATGAAAGAGAAAAAGATTTTTGGACTAGTCGAGTTTGTTTGATGTTATCATAAATCATTGCCATAGTAGGGGGTGAAATGGTTGTTAGTTATAATTTATTGTGCTAATCTGTTTTCTTTATTTCTACTATTTTCTTATTATTTAATTATTTTCTTTTTAATTAGGGGGCAGTACCTCGCAAAAATGTACATCAGTTAGAGGAAACACCAGTAGGTAAGTGACAATAATTTATCATAAAACTATCAAAACTCTACCCACATTTTCACCAACTTTTTTAAACATGATTTGATTTTGATGGCTTGGTGTAAACTAATAAGTGGATAAATTTAAATAAGTATCTATATTTACCTATTTATATATTGCGGTATGATAATTTTTTGTAAATAGTTATAGTAAAATCAATACTATCCATAAAAAAAACAAAATCAAAAACAGCATTTTAATAAGAATTTGTGTAATTTTACTTAATCTACGGTACCTACTTATGAAAGCTTTTTAAGAAGAAAATTTTTTTTTTTCATGCTCAGATTCAAAAGTCATAGATATATAATATCGTCACATAGCTAACAACACTGCGCAAGTCATTTTAGGTCATATTACAGGACAATGAACAATGAATTAACTTATTTTTTTATTGAATTCAAGATAAATTTAGACTAATGTTTTAACGAGCAATGATTTATGGAAAAATAATTTATTTCACTACATTTAAATCTCACTGATAGATCGACGCAAGCAAAAAATATCTATCCAATAATTTACAAGTGAAAAATGTTAATTTTTGACTTACGCGGTGTTGTTAGCTAAGTGACGATATGTATAAGGGATGATTTGAATTAATCCAATCCCTTGAGAGAGAAACACGGAGTTGTCCTGGTTGGGAGAAAAGCGTTTTTAATTCATTAAATGGAAGATCTGCTGATTTTAATGATTTTCATATGGTACATTATTTTATTAAGAACTTATATCTCATTACAGGATATCCCAGAAACTATAAAAAGGACTTATCTTCTCAAACGAACCTAAAAGAATCTGATGACATGTTTAGATTTAAAAGGGAAATAGAACTGATGGATTTGGAAGATAAGGAAGAAGAGAGTAATAATAATGATCCAGAACAGGAAGGTTTCTGGTCTAGAGTTGCAAGAGTCGCTTTAAATTTACTCAGAAAGTTTTTTACTTGGTTAAATCAGTAAAATGTATTACTCTACAGACTAACAATAAACCAAAATAATTACTGTAAACAAACATGCGTTGTTTTAATAAATACTAAGACATCAATAGTAAATCTATTTATTCAGAATTTTTACTTGATGTAGGTAGTTTGTGAAATCAAGAATATTTAAAAATATATATTTTCTCAACTATTTTGTTTAGTATTGATTTCACTTGTTTCATTTAGTCAATAAATAAAATGAATGAAAAGGTTTTGGTCAGCTCCACAGTCTCCACAGCCATATATATCTTATTAAAGTATTTAAATTTACTAGTACATTGGCTAAGATCATTTAGTGACTATGGACACTGAAAATCAGTAAAATAAATTAGAGTGACTATACTATACTACCTGACTTGAGAAGGGGAATAAAAACTGGCTGTCGACCACTCGGCTTGGAGCCACTTTGAGGAATACATTGTCTCCACACAGAGAGCGGATATGGGATGATGCTGATGATATCCAAATAAGCTACAAGGTTGGGAAACAAAAACTTTGTGTGCATAAACTGAAGATGTTGAGGTCTTGGTGATGTGGAAAAATACGGTTATTCTGATAATTTTATAAAAACGTCATAGACAGACCCTAGAAATGCAGACTGTCGGTAAATATAGGTAGTATGGTAAGCCTGCACTTTGGTAGTGATAAGCATAACCTGTTATGACTTTTGCATTCTTTTCTTTGAAAGAAATCCATGCAATATTACCTAAAACATATTATTGCTTTATAGTATTTTTCTATAAGGCCAAATTGACATGGCTTTGTAAAGGAATACGGAGGTACGCAGCAACTTTTGGCATCAACTGTCATCGGGCGAAAGCGTTTTGGCTAGCTGGGCCATATCGTCGATGAAGAAATAAAACCGCCTAAAGTGCGACATACAGTTCAAAAGTTACTTTTTTATTGAATTCGATAGAGAAGTGAATTCCGGCCATCTCTGGTTATTTAGTTCCTTAAATATCCACTGGATGAGGTGCACAGAGGCAAAGAAGTAATACTAGCCAACAGACATTGGTTAAATTTTGTATGAAATACCTCCCATCTCCCACATTAACATAACACTAGGTATCGCCGGGTGGTCAAAAGAAGAAGTGTCTTAATGTTTTTAGTCTCTCTTAAATTATTGGCATTTGGGCGGTATTATTTCTTCGTTGATGATGATATACTAAATGTCTCCCGAGAGGTCGATCGCTTGGCTTGGATAGGGGGCAGAAATGTATTGATGGTGATTCTTCTATAAAAGCAACCGTTACATTGATATATTAACAAAAAAATACCTTTCTTAAATTGCAAGAGACATAAGTCATTAACGATATTTTGCCCTAACCCAGATATTAGATAGTCACTTATGATTATCTAGGAAATGATGAGCACAAAATCCATATGACGAGTGAGACGATGCATCTGGCCATTTTGAGTACTTTTGACAAATAATAATCTCAATTGTAGCTTTTGACTATTTACAGTCAATACTTATACATTTTCTTTTTTTAAATATCAACCACAGGTCGATAGTTAGATTGATACAAAATCAAATATGATTCTTCAATTACTGTTTTTATCCACCATGTCAGATGAGATGCAGTAGATGCATATTAATGATTTCAGTCCAGGATATAATTAAAATAAAAGAATATTTGATTGTACTAACACATATATTATTGTTGACACTTATTATATAGGATAAAATTAAATTGTGAGTAAGAATTTACCAAAGCAAGATATAAGTGTAAGGAATAGCCCTAAGAACATTTCCCATGCAAAAACTTGAAGAGGTACAATGCTAAATCCTTATAGCAACTTGGTTGGATCTTCCAGCTTCCAGTAAAAGCTTTCACAAACACCATATTTATGCTAACTTCTTATCCCTTTATATAAAAGGTTTTTTGAACATCCTTGTGATTTACCCATACTCATTATTGTTACAAGTCTGGATATTTCTTAATACTTGTTATTGGAAGGCGTAACGGATTATAAAATGATGATTTTTGAATTTCACTGACTTCCTTTGGCAAACCTGAAGAAGTTTCTGTGTCCATGGAGGAATCTGGCATTTCTCTGTGTATTCGAGAAATGCTTTGAATATAATCAACATCTGCTGCTGTTCTGCACTTTTTGGTTTTGGTTGCTAAATCAGTAAGAGAGCAAGTAATGAATCCCATGGATTTACGATCTAAACTTCTTGGAATGTCTCCTGCTAAAGCTGAACCTAAATACTGGTACAAGTCTTTTAGTTCGATTCCCCCGCAGTCATCACCACGTGGATGGTTTTCAAGATGAGCTATTAGCTGAAGAGCAACAGATAGGGTCATGTTCAGTGATTTAGAAGATTCAGTAAAAACATTAATCCACTGGCAAATAGGCGAATTTTCCGTTGTTTTCACTAGTAAATGTTCAGGAAACTTAAAGGCTGGATTGCTTTGCTTGGAAATTTCCGATTGATCGCTTCGTAACTCCCATTCCGCTGTTTTTTTAAAATGATCTAGAAACTTCAGAATTGACCTTTTGCTTTTAGTAGGATAGAAGAAAAAAATTGAATCGGTTCTTACTCAAATATCAGGAAATTAATTAGCCATAAATTAATTAAGTATGAACGCAATATTGTCTATGAATCCCCCTCCCCCTAACCCCTCCTTGCGCCCCTTCTACTTTCCTCCCTAGGGTTAACAAATGTCAAATGTCAAAATCAAAATGTGATCAAAATGTTCCGCGATAGCTGGTTGACAGTTAGAAATTATCACATACAAATAAATGAAATAAACAAATCATATAATAGTTATTAATATTTTAGCAGTCATTTCAAAAACGCACATTGATTTTGACATTTTTTGGTTGAAAAAGAAATTAAAAATCATTATTTGGAAGTACTTGATAAGTAAATTTAATGATAAGTGAAATTCAATTACATAAATGTTAAATTACATTACAAAGAATGTGGCCCCAACCCCGCCACACCTGTGGTGAACATCCAGAACATTTCACCTCCAAAATATCCCATTAGTTCTGTAATATACAATGTAACATTTTATTAAATTTGTACACATTTTACTACTAATTCATTATAAACAGAAAAAAGCTGATAGATGTTTCTGTTTTGGGAATATTTGAAAAGAAAAATATTCTTTTGAGGTTTTAAAAAAATAGCAGTGCAGTATTCATGTGATATTTCAGAAACCGAATAGGATTTACATTATGCATAATTGGAGAATTATTGAAAATAAAATTAGTTACTTACATACATATCATATTAATAAATTGGAACAAACATACTTTTTTTTTGGTCCTTGTATAATACATAAAAAATAAAAAGCTTATAAATTATTCTAATATGAAAATGAAAGTAGGTAAGCATTCCTACATAAAACAAGTAATATAATATGAATTTATATGAATACACTGCATCATAAGATATAATTTAGTGTGCTTTTACTATAAAAACCAATCAAATTGATACACAATTCATCCAGTTTAGATGCCAAATGATAATATTGTTCTATATAATTGCTTACTTCATTCAAAAGAAAACATATAAATTGTTTCTCACATGTGCGTTTTAAGAACATGAGTACATATGTATTATATATCATATTCAAATAGATATATATCTACATACGGAGAAACTAAATGTTATTAATTTTTTAAATATTAATAAGAGTAGAAACTTGAGGAATTTATATATCTTTTTAAAAAGAGCTTAAAATAAAAGCTCACAAAGCAAATGTATATAAAAAAATTATTATTCCAGTTTTAAACAAAGCTGGTTATATTATACGCAAGGTAATAAGAATAAAGCTTTATAATTTAAAAAGTATTAGGATGCATGAATAGTAGACATAATACAAAACTAAAATTTATTGAAAGAAATGAAAGTTATACTAAGGATAAAAAAACACTCAACATGATACAAAACAAAACAAAATGAAAAAAAAATTTAAAGTTATACTACGGATAATTTAATGTAGTAGACATAATACAAAACAAAAAACATTGATAGAAGAAATTAATGCTAAGGATAATTTAATATATTAGACATGATACAAAACAAAACAAAAGAAAGAAGAATTGAAAGTTATACTAAGGATAATTTAGACTAGACATAATAAACGCCACCTTGGTGGTCAAAAGAGTCAACCCACATTTTTCAAAAAATGATTTTTACGCTTTGTTAATCAGAGAACTGTACTTTATAGTAATGAAGAGAGCTAAGTGATATTACATTGTTAGAATACTGAATTTTGCTAAAGTGTGAAAAGAGGCAAGCGATTCTCCATATAATTTTGATGTTTCTTAAAACTTCATTGTTCATTTTCTCAAAACAATACATGTGTGGCTTAGCTCTCTTGACCACCAAGGCGACGTAAATTAAATAAAAGTATCACATAATGCAAAAAAAAAAAGTAATATTAGGTATATACTGAACTAAATTTAAAAAAAAACAACTTGAGGCATAATAAATTATTTTAAACACATCTAAGGCTGGGTTGTTTGATCGTCAGTAAATGTAAAAAATCCGAAGTAATAGTTAAAAATTTGTTCTTTTCTCCATACTAAAAAGTAGCTTATTTTGAAATGTATGCTTTTACTTTTGATTTTTAACTTTTACTAATGATGAAAAACAACCCAGCATAATTTATCTAAAATGATGGTGGAAAAATATTTGTTTATTTATGAGCTGCCAACAACGGAATATTTTTTTTTAAACTTTGAATATTTAACATACCGTTCCATTGCCAGTTTTCTCATACAATCATTACCAGTGTATGTCCTGGTGTCTTTTCCTCGTAATTTATTGTTAATATCTTTACACCAGGCATAAATAATAAAAGGTACGGTGTATTTTACAATGACTTGTGGTAATGTATTTATGTGCTCTTCACAATTAATCCCAATTAAAGTTTACAGAAGCTAAAACGGTGGCTTTGACAGTATCTAATAAACAAATATCTTGGCACATTTCAGCTAGTAAATACTCGGTTACGTAATGAATTTCTAAAATACTGTATACAAAAATTATTAGAAGGATAAGTAAGGCTTAATCTATTTAACGAGTATTCCCTCGATAATATTAAAAGAGTTTGTTGACTCGAAGGGATTTCCAATGCAACTATCTTTACAGTTTGTACAAGTTATAACTACTTTCATTATTTTTTTAAGAATAAATCCAGCGACATAATTGTCAATACTAAAACCACTTGAATTAGTTGATTCCCGTATGTTTCTAAATGCAATTTCTAAATTAGGAATGCTAATTATCAAAGAATGATTATTTTCAATTTGTGGAGTTGTACCAGCGGAATAAATAAAATCAGCTACGTTAGTCAACAAAGGTGTATTATTATCGAGTTCACAGTTGGAACCAGGAGAATGCGATGACACAAGATTTCCGATAAGTAGGGATTTATACGCACAAGTGAACAAAGTGGCAGACGGATTATGAACGCCACGACTTCTTATAGAACCAAAAAAGTTTTCAATCGGATCTTGATTTAAGTCTCTAGGTCTTAAAACATTAATCCCACACCTTTTGAGGGTGGGCACCATAAATCTAGGATCGCATGAATAGAAAAAATCCAATTTTTCAAAACCGGAATATTAGTTTTTAATGACAGATCCAGTTAATTTATTAACAAATTTCATTGAATTTTAAAACTTTTAAACTTTTATTCCATAACTCTTTGTGTGGGGAGTCACTGGACAAAGCAACTCGGTAAGTTTTACCTCCCACAGGGATATCTCGAATATCCATTGACACTGTCAAAAAGGTAATTGAAAAATTGTAGCAATTTGGCAGTGTCCAATGGTTTTTTAGTAAAATCTGAAGGATGCAAATCACTAATTATTTCTAGAGCAGCTGAGACATTGTCACTCATGACTTGACTGGCTAATTTGACTTTCATCTTTTTAATTTTATTAGGTAATATATGTAAATCAGTAATTCGGCATAATCGTTTGAATCTTTCTTCGGTTTGGCCAGCTAAATTATAAACTGTAATTAAAATTGTCCCAGGATGCTAAACGTTCAATGCCATTTTTCAGTGAATTTTAAATCTTTATCTAGAAGATTATTACGTACACACTTCAAAAGGTGGGGAGCATCAAACATAGGAAAAATTTTATGACCATTAACAATAAAATACCCGCCTTTATAATCTACATTATTACGAAGGCACGAAGACCTTGTGTCATCGAGTAATCCTTTAATGACTCTACTGTTTGTGGTTCCTTGGTCGCAAACAGTAGCGACAGGTATGAGACCACACTCAATTAATTTACTTATCACATTTTGAACAATGTCTTTCAAATCAGAAAACTTTGCTCCACTTTCGAAAAATGAAAAATAAACAGGCTGCTTGTAGGGGGTTGTGAGCCCTTTGATCATAAACACCAATGAATGGTCGGCAAATTTTTTTCTTCTTATGTTTCCCATATCTTCAAACCCCTCAATATACCCAAATCTAGAATTAAATGTTAAATGTGGCGCAATACTCATTTCATCAAACATTATGATTATGTATTTCTCCTTCTTCGTCATTGATTCTACTTTTTTTTTTAAATTTTCAAAAATATTTTCATTAATTCCCGGTTTGAGATTGATTAAATTTAGTTCTTTTTTTAACGTGACAGAAGATGGCAATGTAAAGAGCCTAGCAAGCAGCCTGTAACATTTGGGGCCTTCCTTATAAAGCGCAATAGCTAACGCTTTATCTTTACGAGAGTAGCGCCTCCCCCTTTTAAACTTATTTGACTGCTTCATTTGAGACATGACGAATCGCGCTGCAATTGGATTGAGAGTTGAAAGATGTTGTTCTAAATGCGTACTATTCTTATACCTATGAGCAGCTTCCAGTCTTTCCTTGAACGTAGAATTTTTTCGTTGAGCATATCTAAGCTGCCGCCGGGTCTCCAAAACCTTCTTGTACAGTTTCTTCTTTTTTGGAGTAAGGTTGGAAACACTGCATTCACCGATGTAGCTTAGTATGGGCTTTCTTTTGCCTAAAAAAAACCTCATTTTTACTAACTTTTCAAATTACAACTTCATTACTTTTAAAATCATTATTAAAAATATCAACATATTAAAAATAGGCATATTTATGTTAAATACTGATAAATGTATTCTTCATAAAATGAATCTGTACAGAATGTGACAAGAAAGAATACATACTGGTAGCAACAGCAACAGAAGCAGGAGTGGGGAACAACAGTGGACACACGGGTACTGCATGACGGGAAGTCAACATTGGGGCGGTAGCGGTGGGAGCACGCGGCTCTGGGGGGCACCGCTACTGCATGACGCTGACGGGGTGTCAACATCGGGAGGCAGAATTACCCTCCTTGGTTGAACACTGCTTCTGGTTACGTTGCTACATGATGCTGAAATCATTATGAAAACATACATTATACAAATGATCTATGAGTAGTACTACTTGCTATATTTACGATCATCGAAGCAGAAGAAAGGCTCCAGGCACATGGGTACAGGCAACACAACATGATGAATAATTCTGTAATCACATTAAAACAGGTTTATTTACAATTCCATGAGTGGGAAATCCATCATGCATAATTTTTAGTATTAATGATATGATTAAAGTAATAAAAACATACTCAGAACACGAAAATATTGATGGTCAAGTAGAGCATCATTTCTGGGTCCAGATATATCAGGATCTAAAAATAATAAGATGATTTTAATAAAACAGACAATCGCTTATGTTTGTCGATTGAGATTATAAAAGTGATGAGTACTCACACATGGCACGACAATATTGGTGGTCAAATAATGCATTACTGGGTCCGGGTAGATCAGGATCTAGAAATAAACCCTAAGTTATTATTAAAATACTATAGAATTGTAGCTAAATGGCTGTGAATATTAAAACTTATGCTGGATCCAGAAAACTGGAGAGTTTCAACAAAATAATACATTTATTTACTATGTCAGTGCGCCAAATAAACAGTATTTATTATTTTGTGTACATATATTTGATGTATTTGATGATTTGACATACCTCTGACATGATCCATTTGGCCCAACTCAGAAGATAAAATAACAATTTGGCCCAACTCAGAAGATAAAATAACATTAGGATCTCCATCTACAAAAGAACAATGTAATCATTTTATAATATTTATTACAGATAAGGGTTAAAGCATCAATTGAATAAAATTTTTATTTTTACCAATAGCCGGGAAAGGCAAATCAGGGAAAAATCCTATATTTGGTAAGTTGATATCGGGTAAACAGTAACGAAGCACTGAACCGCCTCTATTTCTGAAAGTTGTTGAAAAATGCCTATCGCAAACAACATATTTCGATTGGCTTGGATTTTTTAATTTTTCCAATAAATCAAACCGGTCTATTCTCCAAATCCATTCGCGGAAACTAGATTCATTTTTAGAATTCGATGGCAATACATGGCGTGAAGATTTGCGATCATTGCATCCTTTTACGCAACAAGCCGTTTTCTTCTGCATTTTTCAATATTATGAAGTTACGTATACTTAAATAGAAATAATAAAACGCCGCTTTCAGATGTTTGTTACACTTTTAAACACAGATTATAATATTATTTACTAGTAAAATCTTTTAAGACGCATTCAAATATGGCGGCGGGTTGCCGTTTTTTAGTTGTTTTTGTTATGACATGTCACAGATTATAACACAATGAAGATAGTTACACTAACACAGTGACGAAATAAATATATATATATATATAAGCTTTCTACACATACACATACGGGGTCGACAAAAATGGCTCCAATTTCCAATATGGGCGCAGAAAATAAAGATGGCGGTGAGTTGACGGGGCCTGGGTTATAATATTACTTTTTTGATCTTGACGTTTTAAACAACAATAAAATTATTTGCCCGCGTGTGAAAATTCACTTGTCATTTTGAGAAAACGAAAACGGTGTTGCTATGTTTTTTTGTTTAGCTAGAAAATGTTCAGGAAGTAGGCATGGGTAACTCCGGACACATCTATATCTTTGGATATACACCGTGTCCCACGATGAGACCGCGAAACTCCGGAGGGTGATTGTTCATGGTATTCTGAGAAAAAAATAATAATTATAAAGTTTTTTGATCCGGGCATTTCCAATAATTAATTTTAAAAAAGTATTCGTAAAAACGACGACGAGTGTAATACTGGCTTCTGTTTGAAGTGCTAGCGGCGGCGGGGTGGCGGTGGGCGGGGAGGAGTAGGGGTCCGCTCTGGTACGTCTTGTACGGACATTCAAAATTCGAATTTCATATCTGAATCTTTAGTTTAAGTTTCAAAAATATGTGATTTCTTCGCGCTTATTGGTGCAGGTCACGTGGTGTGAGCCAGTTCAAAAATTGACGGTATTACACGCGTGAATTTTTATTCATATTTTAATAATTTTTTAAAGAAATTAGAATTGAGTTTTTTGAAAAACTTTTTTTTAGATTTTTTTCTCAGAATATCATGAATAATCACCTTCTGGAGTTTCGCGGTCTCATCGTGGGACACGGTGTGTATCTCGAAGCGGATATATATCACTCCGTCCCTTTCCACAAATAAAAAAATAAAAAAAAAACACTTGAAAAAAAATCTTTTTAAAATAATTTTTTTTTGAAATAATGCATTTTCAAGATTTTTTCTGTGACATTTTGTTTTGTTAGCCGGTATGTTGAGTAGTTTTCTGTTTACCGCCTATTACAGTTAGTAATACGGAAAAAAAATATATTTGGTGGTGGCGCATTGCGTTAAAAACTGTAATGTCTACCGAGAGCCGCTAATTTTACGTTATAAATTTTTTATTGCATAAACTGTTTTATCTCTCCCGGTAACCGCTAGTTTTATATTTTGTCCTTGCGTGCGTTGGAGTATCGCTCATTTTTTAGGTCTCTTCTTGAATGATTGGTCCACAGAATATATACAATACTTAAAGATTGGTCCCAATGATAATTGGTCCATTACAAGAGACATAAATGGAAAACAAAAAAGCCTTGGTTTTGGTTCACAGCAAAGTATTTTAGTCTATGGTTCACAGTGTTCACAGGTTCACAGCAAGTATATAATCTGTGTTCACAGCTAACCAGCTAACCTCAAAAATTGTGTATTAATATTGACCTGTCAATAATGTTGTAAATGTCCAAATATTTTAGGTGATTAGTGTTATTAGTGCAATTGTGTTTAAATTTTATACATAAAATATGAATTCATTCAATATACTCATGGGAATGTTACATTATCGAGCTCGGCGAACAGGATATCGATAATGGCACTTGCGAGTTGGATGATATCCGGCAGAAGTTTGCGAACTGTACGGAGTAATAGAGGTTCGTGTGTTTTTTCCAATTAGAAATGTTTTAAAGCACTATACGTGCACGTTTTTAAGTAGCAGTATTTAACATTGACGATGAATATACGGTAATATCAATCATTACAAACATCATTGATCTTCATAATATCTGTGTCTGTGTTATTGTTTTCCTAATTAATTATCTCCACAATTTTAATCCTTTGATAGATTATAGTTATACAGCACTTTCTTTCTTTGAAAAACATCAAATTATGTAATGCTCCTGTTAAAATTTTAAATACCTTATAACAAATTATAAAAAAATATTAATTTAACATCTCTGAAACATCTTATAATTTTACAGTTACTACAATTATGATTACTTTACTATCTAATTGGACACAGCTAACTGATTTAATTACCTTTAGTCTAATATATCATTGAGTATAATATGTAGCCTAATAAAAATGACAGTTCATCATAGAATTTCTATGAAACGTCTTTATAGCTTGTATGGGACTAAATGACATGTATCCAGTGATTTACATTAATAAACCAAAAACTCTTCCTATCTGGCACGTTAATATATATTTCTTTAATAAAGTACTTAAGATAATATAAAATACTGTATATAAATATATATATATATATATATATATGTTTTTAATTATAAAAAGAAATCTGCATAGATTTCTAAGCAAGAAGAGAAAAGGAAATCTATGCAATCTTATGATATTTGCTCATATTTCAATTTGTAATAGCTTTTCCAATCAAACCTAAGCGACTTGTGCTCGGATATAGGAACCGTGTCGAAGTGGGGATTCGAAGTGAGGATCTCTGGACTCAGAGACTGCGATACTACCACCAGGCCACCATTCACTCATATTAACCAACATATTATGTAAAATCAGCTTTAAAACTATTTAAAGTATACAGTTTGACAGCTGTCATTCTAACCAAGCTATATTTAATAGGGACAGTTAATTGTCTAAATTCATAATACCTATTCAACATAAATATAAACAATGAGGTAATTGAAGGCTTCCCTGGAAAAAGGGTCTTTAATAGTACATTGGGGTCAAAAGTGATTTTATTGTTTTAAAAGGGCCTTTAAAACAGTTTTTACAAAGTGAGGTATTTAGTTTTTTTTTGGTAAATAAATATAGCCGAAAATCGACCTCTAAGCTATAGTGGGAAAAGGGTCTATTTCACTAAGCGTTTTTTCCCTCTCCTGTAAAATTTTGTTTTTGCATATAGACCCTTCTTCCAGGGACGCCTTCAATTATAGCACTCTATATTCTATCCATAACTGGGTGAAATTAATTGCGTTATTGATTGTCAAATGCAATTTTTTTATTGAATGATAATGGTACAGTACATTTATAAAATTGAATAAAAGAAAAACCTGCTAAACTGAGAAAGCGGCTTATCAGTAGGTTTTTATTATATCAAGAGTATAATAATATACACTACTTACCTAAAAAGAAAAGAATATGAAACATTATACATTATAGAAAAAAACAATTCAGAACCAAAAACTCAATACAATTTATCATTTTTAAAAACCCTTCCTATTATTTTTCTTAAATTTTGATATAATAGATTTCAAAAGATCTCCACGAATTTTATGAAATATTTTATGTACAACGTATCCCAATGTTCTCTGTCAATATTATTTGTTAGTATACTGGAAAGATGAAGAAGTTTTAGAATGGAATAATATATGATACTTGTTTTTCCAGTTCGTCCTCCCGCTGATGATGATTTGTACAGTTTAGATGCCAACAAAACACCAAAACAAAACACTTGCGATATTTTCCGAGGGCTCTGCTCTCGCTCTGGAGTACTGTACGATGTGGCTTCCTCCAATAGCTCGCCAACTTTTAGCGAAGAGAATGGAAATAATAAAAACCTGGCTAAAAGCCTCGTGTCTGATGCCAAGAGACTATCTTATCTCAATGCACTGGTAAAATTATTATCTGTTGACGAGAAGAGAGATTTAATAGGGTTCACAACTGATGAAATTTTATGCTGGTAAGTTTCTGTAACCTTTATTTTATCTTCTCTATGCACTTATGCACATAATTAATTGTGATTTGAATTATTCTCTTACTATAATCATTGATCACAGTTATATCGGATACCCGATTCACATAGAAAATAATTTAACACAAGAGAATATGCTTCTGTTTGGTTTAATGATCATAATATACTATTTATATGCTATCACACCTCGTCTGTTAGAAAATACAGTGTGCAACGCGTTCCAGGAGCTGATAAATTCGTCATATTTTATAACTTTATAAGGGAAAAAGTAATTGTGTATACTAGCATACGCAGTTCACTTGATTCTTTCACTTTAAAAATAATTAGCTAATAAATGCTTTTTTTTGGTCGTTTTAAAGCAGGATACTCCCTTAAAATAGTCATTTATAGCAGAAAATAAGTGTAAATTGAAATTAGTTGGTAAATATTCTGCCCATCTCCATAAACATGCATATTTTTCTTTGCAAAGTAGATTCCTATTTTGAGATGAAGCTCATGATTTCAAAAATATATCCCATTTTTTTTAATTAGTGATTTCTTTCCAAGTTAGAGATAATAATTGGTCCACATCCTAAATTCCTTTGATTTGGTTGATTTCTTCTGTTTATTTCATCATTGAATGGGAATAACATGAAAAAGCGACTAGGAATAGTTTCCTCTTTGGCCTCTAAACTATATCAACCTAACCTCCTCTACCTCAATACAACTTTACCCAATGATAACAATACTGACTTTCCATTCATTTCCACTTTTTGTTAATATGTTTGGTTTGTTTTGTAGCTTGCGAATTAGTCTCGTCCATGAATCTACTCAGGTGCGTGCCGGGACATTGCGGACTGTACGTTATGTTCTACGTTCAGAAGCTGATGTTATTGCATTTAATTCTCTGAGACTTCCATATTTAGTAACAAGGTAAGTTTTCATAAATAACTTATTATAATCACTTTATTACTAACTAAAAGTATTGAATATTGGTGCATAATGTGCCATTTTTGTAATATATTTCTCCTAAATCTAATGAAATTTTAACGGTCTGAAATAAATGTACCACAATTATCTAGATGTATGGACGTGGTACTACGAAACGAAATGGAGAGGGTGCAAGCGCTGCGCCTGGTGCGGCGCGTTCTGCGCCTGGGAGCAGCACACATGGAGCCCGCCCTGGCCAGGGCCGTGCTGGCCATCCCCACTGCAGCCCCCGAGGACAAGGACCGCCTGATGCGAGCTTGTCTCGCTGTACTCTGCGAACTAGGTGATTTATTTACTTATTTTAACCATTTCTACTCATAAAAAGTATGTACCAATACTCTTAACACCCCTCACTGTTTCAAACATTTATCAACACCGGATATTTTTTGTATTTAAAAAATGTTTTGAACTTAAAACATGTAGATAAAAGTCTATACTCTTCATATAGAGAGATAAATGTTTCTTATTTGTTAGGCGTCCTAAACCCGACACTATTTATGGAGACGGGCGGTGTGGCGGCCATAACCCGCGCCATCCTGGACTGCCAGACGCCGCACATCGCCGAGTCGCTGTGCGGGGTGCTGCTGCATCTCCTCAACCAGCCGGCCACGCGGATCCCCGCCCAGGTGGACCTGCGCTGCCTGGCCGCTCCCTACTGCGACTTCCACTACCGACACGGCTGTATGGACAAGAATAGGTTACTCCACTTTTCCTCTCCTTTTATTTTAAATACATAAATATAATACTGAAAGATGTGTAGAACATCTTTATTGTGTTTATTGATTTCACGACATTATTTTCATGTTATACTCCAGAACATGAGTTAGGAGTTTTTCAATCTAGGCTAGAGTTATGTTTTCTGATATAAAATGAAAACGAATATAATATTCCATATTACTTGCAGAGATGAAAGAGAAATGAGATTTACCTGCAGCCGCCTGTCCTTACTGTCCGTGCTGCGCAGCTGGCCCGGTCTCTTGCACTTCTGTGATCCCATGAACCAATCTGGACTTAGAGCTATTGTAGATGTTTTATACCTTAACCAATTGGAAGTCAGGGTAATTCTTCATTTCTTTCATTATGTTTTCGGTTTCTTTATTTATTTAGGTATATAACATAACTAATCATCACTGGGTAAACTGAGATGCTAATCACTTTATCAATGAAATAAATGTCATATTTATAAATGAGATGATTTTTTTAGATCTTAAAATAATCAAGTTTATATTGGTGTAAACAAAGACCCCTTTTCCCTGTATCACTTTAAAAAATCGGTGATCCTAACATGCAGTACATTCAAAGTGTATCAAAATGATATGGCCACTTACTAAAGTGGATAATGTCTCTATTAAACAGTGTTACGATGCGGGAAAAGGGTTTATTTCACCCCTTTTGGGACTTTTATAATTATAGAGATTATACAAAGTCTCTCTCTACTCTATCTTTACTATAGACCTTGCTTCCTCGATGCACTGTTGAAATGTGAAATGTGTCATTACTTTTCAGAAAGCAATACTAGACTTACTATATGAGCTGCTGGGCCTGCCACAACCAGAATGGACAGACGAGTTGTCTGTCGCGCTGGCTGCAGTGGACCCTTCTGACTTCCAGGTACCGGTACCGTATCCTATACCTGACCTACTCCTACTTTGGTTGTCAATACCAACATCTCTCACCAATATCTGTTGCAGGATTCATGGCGACTAAACGAGGGATTTGTAGCGGCAGAGGGAAAGTGTATACTTCCTCACTTGGCGGCTACGGGCCCCAATCTTATGGAACTACACATGGCGCTACTGCTGTACTGTTTTCTTGAGGTACAAACATCATTTTACTTCTATACAATAATCATTTGGTAATATTAAGCCAATCCATTAGCAGATTTTAGAAAGGTTGTAGCAAATTTATTTTAAGATAAAATTATCGATTATCTATATAATTGAATAATTCAGTTATCTGAATAATTCGATTATGCTCGTAGCTGCTACAGTGTGTGTTTTTTAAAAAAATTAATAATTATCTATTTCTATAAATTTTAGTAAAGATTATCAACTTAGCCGTGATAAAATATACCACGAACTTGTTTACGCATTGTGCATATTTTTACGATGATATAAAAACTGTCAAAATCCTTCTCACGTGATTTACGTTGTCAACACTTAAAACAGAAATGCGTTTATTGGAATGATGTGTTTTTGAAAATCTTTTTATAACATGAAAATTGTGGATAGGTGGGCCTGCTGGACGCGCTGGTGGAGGTAGCGGTGACGAGCGACACGTTCATCTCGGTGCGCGCCACGGTGCTGCTGGGGCAGCTGCTGCACCTGGTGCACATGCTCCTGCCGCCCGACACGTGCAACATGTCCCCCGCGCTGCCCTCGCTGCTGGCGCGCGCCTCTGCCGGCCACCCCGCCGCGCTGGCCGCCGTGGCCGCGCTGCAGAACCTCAACGCACTGCTCAAGTCACGCCCCGCCTCCTGCAGCCTGTTCCTGGACCACGTGATGCGCTGCTGCCGCCCGGGAGCGGCCCTCGCGCCCCCCAACACCTCCAACCCTCCAGCTCCCCGCGCAGCTCCAGCTTCGACGAGATGACCGCCCCTCCTTAACGACCAGGACTTTGAGCTGGAACAGTTGCACCGGTTAAGCTCCTTTTCCAAACCCGAGAATCCCAATAAGAACGACGGAGTTTTGGTAAAGAGTTTGAGTGTTAGTGCTAAAAAAGTTAACAGACTAGTCACGCGAAAAAACTTTTTGAACTTATTAGATAGAATGAAGGATGCTGACAATTTAATAAAGGAATCAAAAGTTCTACAGAATAAAGCTAGTTTTTCCTGGGATTGGAATATTATAGCTGCTGTTTTGAAGGTAAATAATCATTTTTTAACCTTTTAAATATAATAATGACCATCTAAGTAATTGAATATAATAATATTGTTGATGAAGAAACAATACCGCACAAGCGACGCGTAGTTCAAAAATCCCTTTTTTTATACTCAACATAATGCCTGGTATCGCCGGCCGGTCAAAAGAAGGAAAAGTGCCTAAATGTTTTTTGTCTCTCCTGCACAATTCAAATATTGGCGTTTGGACAGTATTGTTTCTTCCTCGACGATATATAAGAGCAAATCTCACAAAGTACACGCGAAGACAGCAAAATTGCGTGTTGTGTTCTTGTATGGATTTGAAATACGCAACTGAGAATACCACGTTGCAGCACACACCAAAAGAAACGTGTTTTATACATTCGTATAATTGGTTTATTTTATACAAACAAGTCAAATCAGGAGAATCTTGACACATCACACCATGAATACTACACTGCACTAAGTCCTACTTTGTTGTAAAAGAGCTGAGAATACCACTTTCTCAGCTCACACCCACCTCCACATTTCTGTCTAAGGAACATGTTTCTATCTCTTTCCTGTGTCAAGATATAAAAATTTTAAAAATCCAGTTTCAACAAAACAGTGCCAAAAGCAAAATTGCATTTCAAAATTTCGTAACAGTTGACTTTTTCAGTTAGCGCAGTTTAGTATTCATGGTGCGATATGTATTACAACTTTGTCACTGTCATTGACAATTTCATGCAAGCACGCAGTATTTTGGATTGTTTTTGTGAATTTCTGATGGCCAATATTTGGTTTGTAGAGCGGCATATGGGGCGTGGAGCAGGCGGCCCTGGTGAGGCGGCTGGTGCATTACCTGCGGCCGTCCTCCAACAGCTTCTCCCACTCCGACCTGCTCCTGGCCGGGCCCATGCAGACTCGGGATCAGGCCATGGCTGCCATGCATCTCGTCACATACCTCCTCGAAGTTAAAGAGGTATGCACATACTAATATTTATTAATAGGCACCCAAAAAATAAAAAATTCAAGAGTTTATATGTACTATAATTTTTTTTTAAATTACTCATATAGGTCATAAGAAACCATGAGATTCCATACCGTGCCGTTCACGTAAAATGCAGAGCAATTCACAAATAAAGTAGGGTATATACTATTATGCTTTTGAATGAGCAGTGTTCGCATGCGGCGCATGTGTCGTATCACGCCAACCCGAGCACTTCTCCACTGTTTGCATTACAAACTAAACAAAGCAAAACTTTTGGACAACTTTTAAATTATGTAAACTCTGTAAATAAAAATTGAAATAACCTGATGTTTCTATTTAATGTTTCTATTCTATGTTTTTATTTGAAAGTTGGGTGTTCAAATATGAAATCCTCTTTAAATTACATAAAATATGTTGGAAGAAGAGGTAAGAAGTTTCACAGTGCGTTCATAGTAACATAAAACATTCCAAAATGTATATTTAAAAGTCAAACCTCTTCGGTACACAATTGTTTACTTAAAATCCTATTGCGACGTTAATAAAATATATTCTTAAGTTTAATGCCATTGGCGGAGAACTGAAATTACATATGTACATGCGCTTTGTAGCTGCAAGACGAATCGAAATCCAGTGTTTTACTTCTAAGTAAAATCAATTAATTGTAGTTTACATTTTTGTAAATTTGTTTTTTTGTAAATCTATTGGGTCAGGAATTAATTGAGTTTATCAATGTACAGCTCCCTTGTGGTGATTTTTCACAAAATTGCCGCTTAATAAATTGGCCTGTTGCTATCATTATTATTATAAGAGACAACAAAGTGATAATTGATGGGTTTTGTAGGTAGAAGGCCTTCGCCTGCTCCAGGAGTTATTCCTGGACATCGCCAAGCAGGTGCTAGCCATCACCATCTCCCGCAGTCCCCACGAGTGCCTGTTCAGTCCCCAGCACATGAGCACTACCATGTGTCAGCTTTATTTCCTCTTGATCGGTCGGCTCTGCTCTACCTGCGACGGCTTGCAGATTTTTATTGAGACTGGACTCTTTGAGAGGTATATAATTCCCACAATATTATTGACAAGTTTTAAGATAATTGTAATATAGTAATTTGGACCGCCAGACGCCTTGACATAAATAGTAAAAAGAGCTTTATAAGTAAAAAAGACATGATGAAGTATTTTTATTAAGAAATGAGGTTTTTCATTAGTGTTTTATAGTTTTAATGAAGACATATTTGAATTTAAAGAATACTGGAATAATTGTGAATTTTTTCTCTAAATTACATGGAACAAAAGTCATAATTTGTATGGAGTGGACATACCGACTCCAAAGTCTAAAGTAAACTAAGTGTACAAAATAATTTTCAGCCTTCTACGGTTAGCGGTGACAACTCACCACAGCTGCTACGTGAAGCTGATCGTGTCCAGCCTGGACTACACCATCAACTCGTCCCCGCGCCAGATCATGGCGCAGACGCTGCAGTGCGAAGTGGAGGCGTCGCGCCTGTACGCCACCCAGTTCCTGCTGGTGTTACTGCGTGCGCGATCTCGCGACCTGGTGGCCCCCGCCGGCCAGGACGCCGAGCTGCAGCTGACGGACATGGACAGCTGGCTGCTCGAGCTGCTGACCAAGCAGACTAGGGACGCTGCCAAGTCTGTCTCGCTGTGTGCGCTCGACATCCTAAACGAGGCCTGTAATGTTCCCGTAAGAATTCCCTCTGTTTATTGATAACACAGCACACATTAATTTGTTTTCGTTGTGAGACACTTACGGAAAGTTTAGGTGAAGAAAATGAAAAGAGGATTTACTGCCAATTAGATTGTGATAATGTAGCCATATTTTGATAGTTAACCAGAAACCAAGAATTTTTTCCAGAGTGTTGGTCGTTATTCTACTAACCTGGTCAGTGAAGGTCTCGGGGTACGAGGGTCACCTGCTGTAGATTCGCTAGCACCACGGCCGGCTAAATTTATTCATTTGTCAGACAGAACTGCTAATATCACCTTTTTTTTAAAAAAAGGTTTGATATTTGGAATATTACAATACTTTTGTTTTTATTGTGAATTTATATTTAAAAATATCACAAAAATTCAATTCCCAATCAGATTTGCTTGAAAACTAAAACAAATAAAGAAAGGAAAACTGAATTATACATAATTATACCTTACAAGGTTCTTTGACTCAATTTATTTGACACTCAGTCTTGCAGTTGAATTAAATTAGTTTTAAATTAGGGACATAATACATTTTACTAAAAATTCAGAATAAATTGATTTGTGGATGGACCTATTTTTTAAAAAATGTATAATTTCACGATAATCGATTCTTATTCTCAGTAAGTAAAAACATCAATAATTTACGTAATAGAAAGATTACGTTAAAATAATTATTTAAATGTCAAAATAAGTAAAAACATCAATATTTATTTATTACGTAAATAGAAAGATTACGTTAAAATAATTATTTAAAATTGAAATTTTACTTACTTTACACATAATATTTTTAGCTGGCCTTTTGATTATTATGTGTCCTTTTCAGTATTGTTGATTCCCTGAAACAGTTGCGATTGATGGTGTATCACCCGGCAGGTACACGCGCCTAGTGGAAGGCGACATCCACGAGTGCCTGACGCTGCTGCAGCGAGGCGAGGATGGGCGCTACGCGGCGGCGCGCCAGTGCGGGTGCGCCGCACCCACGCGCGCGCACGCGCCGCCCCCCCGCACCTATACGCGCAGCTCGCGCTGCACGCCAACGGCCTCGTCAAGCTGCGCCACTACGGGGACCTGGCCAGCCTCACGCAGGTCAACTCTCCACCACAATCTATTTCTGCTGTCCAGTTAATCATTAAATCATCGCTGGGGTCACCAATTGAGCGTTTTCTCAATGTGATACATCCTACAAATAAACATTTCTATAATTTTAAAAAAAAACTTATTTTAACTAATTACAGCGCAATAAAAAGTGACATCAACTAAAAATAAATCAAAAGTTTTCCAACCATAGAACCTTTTGAATTAATTTGTTATAGTTAAATGTGACAATTTTTTAATTGTTAGATATAACGCAGCCTCAATTTATCTACAAGTTGCTATATCCCATTTATGACATGTATTTGAAGTCAATCATTAAATTCTCTTTCATAAATTACCATTTTAGGTATTTGCCGCGTTCTTGGGTTCATGCAGTACGTATAAAGCCTTAACTGAGTTTTTTTTGCTCAGTAGTTCATTATTATTAATATTTTCAGACCCCCCCAATGCATCAAGCAAGGACTATGCTCACAGTCAAGAATTTATGGATCTGAGTCCGCTTTGTGGGCTTGTGCTCACACTTCCACTTGGAGGGTGGGTATAGAATTATTGTACTCGGTGTAGGAACATCTGTATTACCCAGGTTCTCTGATACTGTGAAGTTAGTACAAACTTGCCACGTATATTCCATACGAGGGACAGCTTTTTACGCCCTCGGGACTAGGGCTGTACAAAAAAAGGGGGCTAATATTTTACAGCAAATTAGGTTTGGATGTCGCTTTAGTAAATTACCCCCAAATTTTTTAATTATAATAAGGTTAAAGTGAAAATTTTCGACGATTGGCTGTGGTTCGACACGGACCCGACTGAAGATGGCCCCTAAAATTAGAAGAACGCTGTTCCCTCAAACTGCTTCGGATGAGCAAAATTTATACATTTTTGTTCGTCTAAAATTTACCCCCCCTTGTTAAAAATATGGAAATTCTGGAATCA